>QXTE01000020.1:1483503-1621211 GCA_003942145.1 Platysternon megacephalum | reverse complement strand
GGGGGGGTGTGGAGGTGCAGGGCAGAAGGCTGGGTGAGGGCAGAGGGCTGGGTGTGTGTTGAGGTGCAGGGCAGAAGGCTGGGGGTGTGGGGGAGTTCAGGGGTACAGGGCAGAGGGCTGGGGGTGTGTGGGGGTACAGGGCAGAAGGCTGAGTGTTGGGGGGTACAGGGTAGAAGGCTGGGGGTGTGGGGGAGTTCAGGGGTACAGGGCAGAAGGCTGGGGGTTCAGGGGTGAGGGCTGGGGTGCTCGGCTTGTGGGGGTGCTCCCAGCCCCCTGCCCTGAGCGGCTCAGGGCAGGGGGCTGGAAGGGATATGCCCTGTTCCACCCGCTTCCCCAAGGCCCCGTCCCTACCTCTTCTCTGTCTCCTCTACGGAGCAGCGAGCACGCTGCGGCTCGGCTCCGCCCCCCTTCCCCGGAGGGAGGGGGAGGAGGAGGGGCAGGAACGCACCACGTTGGGGGAAGAAGCGGGGGAGGCGGGAGCTTGGCTGCCGCAGGACCAAGCTTCTGCCTCCTGCCCCCGCAGGGGAAAGCGGTGGGCGGGGGGGCCGAGTGGGGCTGGGACTGGCAGGCAGCGGCGTGCCACCGAAAATCGGCTCGCGTGCTATGTTTGGCACGCGTGCCGTAGGTTGCCGACCCCTGGCCTAAAGAAAGCATTATTTAATTGGAAAGTTTTGGGAACTCATACCTTATCATACCAAGAATATACAGATGGACTAGCTAAGGAGGAGGAAGGTATAAATCTGGGAATCACTATTGTTGAATATATTTTGTGATCACTTTATGTTCTGCCTTCTAAACAGACACTCCTAGAATATGCAGAAAAGTGGAAGACGTCGGAAGATCCCTTGCCATTGTTGCAGGTATACACAGTGGCAATCCGAAGCTACGTGAAAGCACGACCTTACCTTACCTCTGAGTGTGAAAAAGTAGCCTTTGTGCTTGAACGCTTAGCACTGTGAGTATATTTTCAATGATTTGGATACTGTGTGTAGATAACTTATTTTTAAGCCATTTGCACTGGCTACCTGATCATTTCTGGCCTGAATTTAAGAGTTGGGCTTGATCCATAGGACTTGGGACCTTGCTAGTTGGGAGACTGCTTCTCTCCCAATGCTACTCTCTCTCTCAGTTGTGATTGACAGAAGCACCCATTCTTAGTTTGAAATAGGCAGAGTCTGTTGACCTCCAGGGCACACTGCAAGGCACATCTATTTACCTGGACTGGTGCGGGGTTGGACTTTTGAGGGAAATCTGATTTGTGTATAGATGGGGAGTTTGATGTTCTGCAGATAGTTATTTGTTATAATTTATGGCAAAGCACCTACACCCTCGAATAGATGCCCCTTTTTATTTTTTATATAGATTTAATAAATAAATAAGCTATATATTTGTAGGGTTTTTTTTGTGGATTTTAAGCAGAATAATAGATAATGGCTCTTTGTTAGACACTTGAAAGACAAGTTGGGTGTAGTGTTTTTTTTAGTGCATTCTCAAAGCCACGTGAATTAATACTCTTCTTTGACTTTCAGAAGCTGTGTTGAGCTTTTACTTTGTCTGCCTCTTGAATTACCAGAAAATCAATGGGAAGAGTTTCAAGCCTTTGTACAGGTGAGAGTTTTTCTTATATAAAGAAAAATACTAAGAAAAGATGGGATCACCAGCTTTTAAAAAACAGTTTAGGAACCTGGGAACATTGAGTCACACGAATTAAGATTAACTCTATGCTTGTTTCCTGTGGGAGAAAGTCATTCATCTGGAAGTTCTTTGTGCTATTAGGTAATAAGTTGTCAGTCACATCTTTCTGTATGAAATAGTTGATATGCCAGCTTTGTAGACAAAGTTTGTTAGGGTGAAAACAAAACAAACCTCTGGTCCCATCTGGGATGCTCAAAGAAGGATGTGTGTTCCTCTTAATAAGCCCAGTGTTCTGTGACCTGCTGAAATAGCTAGCCTTTTCTAATTGAATTTTTGTAAATATTTAACCGTATTACAAAGACTGCCACCTGTCAACATGTATTTTTACCAATGAATTTAAGAGTATTTTGTTATTCAAAAGGGTTACTTCATGGTGGTATGATGATGACCATGATTATTTTAAAGACCGCATCCCAGTTGTTCAATAGGTATAGTAGTGCTAGAATCCCAATACAAAAAAAATTTCTATTTTGAAGCCTATCAAAATTATACTAATGTACAAGGTGGACATTATAACACTTAAACTGAAACTTTAAATAGTCGTCATATAGGGATTAGAAGTTACTTACTGTATTAAGTCTTTTAGAATTGACGTTTTACAAAAAGGGACAAGTTTTACTTTTGAAGTTTTCCTCTTACGTTAAAAAAAAATCTGAGTGCGTATGGTTTTATGTCATTTGTCATTGCCATAGTCGTGAAATATCTAACACTTTTATTTAGGTGGCTCATGAAAAGTTGATGGAGAACGGTAGCTGTGAATTGCATTTTTTAGCTACGCTTACTCAAGAGAAGGGGGTGTGGAAGAATCCAGTGCTGTGCAGTATTCTTTCCCAGGAACCACTGGATGAGGATAAAGGTAAATTTACAATGGCTTAAGAAAAAATAAGCCTCTCCAATTATTTAATTAATTCACTTTCTTAACAAATATACAAATAGTGCTACAACATTACTGCTTCAACATTACTGCTTTGTATATAGCAGGGGTAGGCAACCTATGGCACGGGTGCCGAAGGCGGCACGCGAGCTGATTTTCAGTGGCACTCTCACTGCCCGGGTCCTGGCCACCGGTCCGGGGGGCTCTGCATTTTAATTTAATTTTAAATGAAGCTTCTTAAGCATTTTAAAAACCTTATTTACTTTACATAGAATAGTTTAGTTATATATTATAGACTTATAGAAAGAGACCTTCTAAAAACGTTAAAATGTATTACTGGCACGCGAAACCTTAAATCAGAGTGAATAAATGAAGACTCGGCACACCACTTCTGAAAGGTTGCCGACCCCTGGTATATAGTGTTGCTGTAGTTGACGATCTTTTGCCATTTCCTTTATAAACTCTGTTGTGTGGGATTTGTAACCAGGCTTTTTTCTGATAGGGTAAAAGTAGGTACTCAGGTGGCCAAGCCGATTGTATTTAAATAAATTGTCCATATGTAAGTAAACCAAAGACACAACTATAATTTTTTACTGCCATATGTTTAATAGAAAACTGAAACCATTACCTCCATCTACTCTTAAAAAAACCACATTTAAGAAACCACTACTAACACACTACAGATTTAAGCGATTGCAGTCATTTGAATCTTTCCTGAGAGCTGGGACTCTATTTGAAATACAAATATATTTTTTTTAAAACCAAAAACCGTAAGCATTAGTATGGCACTTGAGAACCCTGAACAGGTTTAAGGTGAATGGATTTTTCTGGCTGCTTCTTCAATACCTATTTTAGCTATGGTTATGCAGTAGTGTCTTCCTTTTTTGCAGTTCAGACACTGGGATCGAAAAACTCAACTTCTGTTACCTGTAAATATGCGCTGTAGCTCCATTAGATGGGCTTTTGGATTTCACACTTATTGGTACAGTAATAGGTTACAGCTGTGTTATAGGTAGCACTGTGAATCAGATTTATTGAAAAGTGAATTTTATGCTAATTTTCATCTTTTAAATGTTAAATGACCTGTATAACATTGGAAACATTCACTTGGTCTCTTTAAAATTAGACACACTTTGTGGCAGGGATTCGTATTTTGTTCACGATACACCTGCTAACACATAGTGTTTGTATTGTTTGCATGTTCTCTCTGACTCTCTCTCCCCATTATAAAGTCAAAACCAATCTATTATGTTCACTTGTAGCCTTTCTGTAGTTAAGACTGATGCTCACTTTCTATTTAAGCAATTTTGTCCCCCACTCTAAAATCCTCAAAGGTTCTTTACATTTCAGATTTGCATGTGTGCTCCATGGCATTGGGAGAATTGTTGCTAATTTGAGAATATTCATGGAAGTTCTTGAGAGATTTGAACTTTTGAAAAAAATATGGGATTATTGTATTTTGAAAATTCTTCTAATACTTTTTTGCCACGTGTCTCACAAATTGTTTGTCTTAGAAACTTCATATGAGGTTTAATTGAAAGATCTTGATTAAATATGATGCTGATACCAATTTTGAGATTGAGAGGCACATTTGCCAAATGACTTGGATATGACAGAATGGTGAGCAATTTTTAAAAGGCTGGAGTCCTGAGCTTACTTTAAAGAAAGCCTCTTGCCTTGTTTCTTCAAATGTGTAAACTAAGTTGTAATGAGGCTTACCATATTGATTTGTTTTTCACAAAATAAAATAACATTCAACAGTTCTCACCATGAGGTGTGGTGGCTAAGCGGTTACGGTGCTCAACTACAAATCTGAAGGCTGTGGGTTCAAGTCTCATTTGATCTCCTACTGAAATGCCACATCCAGTTCACCCAGTTGCAAAATGTAGGTATCTGATCCATCAGATTAGGACAGTCAAAGATGGCCACATCATTCTCTTATGTACTGTTGGCTATGAAACTGCTGATGTACCTTAACCATGCAGTGTAGTTGTTTCCCAGACCTGAAGAAGAGCTCTGTGTGGCTTGAAAGCTTGTCTCTCTCACCCACAGAAGTTGGTCCAATAAAAAATATGACCTCACCAACCTTGTGTCTCGTGTCTTAACCATGTCAACCTGATGAGCCCTTGGCTCAAGGGGACTTTGACTACTCTCAGTAGCTGTGCTCTGGCCTAATAATGCAAGAAACTAATGCAAATAAATCAGACTTCAACATTTTCTTTGGCTTTGTTTGCAACCTTTTCTTCACATGTTTACATGATCAAAACTTGCCAAATATTTGCAGAAAGCAAATTTCAAAATCTCACATGCAGATATATAAGGAAATAGACGTTTGTGTTTTATCTGGATGTATTTCCTATGTTCATCTAGTCAGGAAACAGAAATGCCCACATACAACTTACCTGACTAATCAAAACAGCTCAAATACTGGATATGAACTAAATGAAGAAACTGCTTATGATCAGTCCACAGAGTTGAGTGCAAAAATATTGATTCAGTAGTTTAATAACAGACCTTCTATTAGCTTGCGTGTACTCAGCAAGCAGTAAAAAGCTAAATTAGCAAAATAAATTACTTATGATTATGAATTATTCACTTTGCTCCGTCACTCCCTCAGCTACCAGTAGCAAGATCTGCGATACTTGCTCCTAGGTTGCTCTTTTTTCACCCAAAAGGGATCTGTGTCAGTGCAGTGTTCACTCCCCTCATATATCTGCTCTTGGCTTCAGGAGAAGCTATCACTAGAGAAACTTTCTCTTATACGTGGCACAGGGGGTTATATGTGGCAACTTTTTTCTCCATAGCAATGGCACAACTTTGATGTCAGGAAGAAGTTTTGGGGATCAAGGAAAAATAATGAGAATTGAATCCATTACTTCTGTAAGCAACACTACAGAATTACCTTATTTAAAGGACACTACAGTGCTTTGGTATTTACAGTCTTCTACCATATTTTACAAATTGAACAGTGGGGAGGTGACAGCCCAGTGCTTTATCAGAACGCAGCATAGTTAGCTGGGCTACAACAGAAGCTCCGATAGCCCACCGGAAATCTGCTTCTTCACCCTGGCATGAGTGCCTACAAAATTCTCAAGCCCACAGCCTTCATCCTGGCCATTGTTAAATTCTGCAGCCTTTTTGATTTCCCAGATGGCTTCTCCAAGTCACCTGACTCATACTCTCCAGCTTCATTCACTCTCATAGGTTTCATACCTTGATTTCTGTTACTAATCCAAGATTTGCCTTGTGGCATTTTTTTAATCCACGGGTGCTGCTGTGGACCCTAGTAAAAGTTCACTCTGGCTCTTGCTGACTTACTACCATCTGCATTAGGTCCAGTGATCTGATCAGGAGGGAGCAATGGGAAGCTGACTCTTGAAGCCTGCTGAATAAGGGACTATGTAAAACTCCTAAATTCTGTAAGGTTCCATAGGTTCCCTGGCTCCCAGTACCCCACAGAATTCCCTGGTCCCTCAGTCCCAGTGACCTTGGTATAGTCCACATTAGGCCCATGGCTTCTGCTCACTTCCCCTTACCCCCCATGTAAATGTTATAATGTCATGATCTGGACTTTGTATGCTAGATTTTGTGTGCAGTGGTGTAGCCATGTTGGTCCCAGGATATTAGAGAGACACGGTTGGTGAGGTTAATATATTTTATTGGAGCAACTTCTGTTGGTAAGAGAGACAAGCTTTCAAGCTTACTCAGAGCTCTTCTTCAGGTCTGGGTCAGATCTTCTTCAGGCTTTGGTAGTTTGCGAACCTTAATGAACAGTGGAGAGTAATTTATACTTAATATTTTTAAATAAATCAAGATATTGAAGCTATTTCTCATTCTGCTAAGGCATGCTAGTTTTTGTGGACCAAGAGATGGACCTGTTTGTGTTGAAATTGTGCATTCAAGATTTTTCTAGCTTTTCTTGAGGCATTGGTCCTGGGGCAGAGTTAAGGTTGTTATGGTACCTTAGCTAATAACTTCCGTGCAATCATATTTTTTTTTATTTTAACCTCTGAATTTAATAGGTCTGTGATGTTTGGGTTTTTTGATAACTACTCTGCTCTTTTAAGATTTCCCCCTTTCCCCCCCATAAATTACTGACTTGTATTCTCACCTTTAACTCAGTCTTTACTGAGTTTAGTCTTGGAATATACTAATTTAATACAGGTTCAGATCCTGATCACAGAATAAGCAAAATTTAAATGAAATTACTGTATTTGGAAGTGCAAAATAAAGCTTAACATTAAAATTTTAACTGTGGTAATATCAATATCACTTGAGGAGGGTGTAGATATCACATGAGTTAGAAATGTAGTCTTAAGTCTGAGACCTTCCGATATCTTATTTCAGAGATAACAGAAAATATTCCAATATTTATGCCTGGCAGACTGGCTGAAACAGTAAACACTGCAGTTTAAAGGATTATTGGGGCCTGTAAGTAGAAAAGCAAGGCCAAAAACTTGGCATTAAAATATTAAATATGGTAATTTTAATATCATATGGATTAGAGGGAAGACTCATGAGTTAGAAGTGTAGTTTTAAGTCCGAGGTCATCTTATATCATATTTCAGAGATAACAGAAAATGTTCCAATGTTCATGCAAGGCAGACTAGCTGAAACAGTAAACATGGCAGTTTAAAGGATTATTGGGACCTGTGAGTGAAAAAGCAAGGATAAAAACGAACAAATGTAATTAGTCACTGGGTCATTTGTGGGTTGGGAAGAACATGAATGTCTTTGATAAGATACTTGAAAAATGGACATTGAAGGAGCATTTCTTCTGTTTTAAAAAGGAAATTCCCCACTATAAGATTTAACATAAATCTTTGAATGTATAATATATATTCAATTCTAGGTTATCATCTGCAAGACATAATTCAATGCACTTTGTTTTGATTCTACATAAAGTAAGATTGGCTTCACCCTTAAATGAGAAAATTGTATCTATTTAACTAAATTGGTTTAGAAACTAATTTAGTGAAATTGATACAATCCCCTTATGTGGACACACTTTGTATTGTAGACTGTGAATTGAAGGGTAGCGAATATTGTACCTATATTTAATGAAGGCTCTCGGAGGAGATCCAGGGAATTATAGACCAGTAAGGCTTGCTTGCTTATTTATTTATTTATTTGTATTACTGTAGTGCCTAGGAGCCGTGGCCATGGATCAATACCTGGCAAATTGGTTGAAATTATAATTAAAAAGAGAATAACAAAACATACGGAAGATCATGATATGGGAGGGTCTAACCAGCAAGGTTTCTGCAAAGGAAAATAGTGAGTAAAGGAAAATTGGTTGACATAATTTAGACTTCCAAAAGGCCTTGACAAGGTCCCACACAAGAGGCTACTAAAGAAGTCAAGTGACATAGAGTGGGAGGCAAATTATTGCAATGGACCAGAAACTGGCTAGGGGAGACAAAGCAAAGAGTAGGATTAAATGGTCAGTATTCATTGTGACAAAAGGTTAACAGTGCGATGCCCCAAGGTTCCATACTAGGTCATGTGTTGTTTATTATATTTATTAATGATCTAGAAACTAGGGTGAGTAAGTAGGTAGTAAAATTTGTAGATGATAAAGTACATTCCCCACTTTTACATCCCCTATAATCCATTCACACTCCATCTCTTCTCTGCCCCTTTTCTCTTCTACTCACACCTTCCACCCACCTTCCCATTTCCCTCTCTTTCTCTGTAATGCCAGAAGACTTTGATAATGTTCCAGAATTTTAGAACAATAGGTAGCTGTCAAGAACATTCCTGTGAAACTGGCTTGTCAAGCTTGAACCCTTCCTATTCTTAAATAACTTGCTGGAGTATGCCTGTAAACTAAAACTGAATGCTTAAAAAACTGCATCTCTGAAATGTGGTGTTGTGAAAACATACTATTGCCAAGAACATTTGTGCCAAAAAATTACAAGACTGGGAAAAATATAATTTTGTTTATTTAAGGAGCATATGCATATGATTAATGCTACACTTTCCTAATTATCAGAGGGATAGCCGTGTTAGTCTGGATCTGTAAAAAGCAACAAAGAGTCCTGTGGCACCTTGTAGACTAACAGACGTATTGGAGCATAAGCTTTTGTGGGTGAATACACAACTTTATACTTTAAAATACACATCCCATTTTGGAAATAAAGTGGAATGATTAAAAATTAGAGATGGGTAGAAAATAGGAAATCTAGATTCATCCTTAACTATGAACACTCAACCAACATTTTAATTTCCTTGAACAAGTCATTAGAGGGCATTTTAGCAAGATGACTAAGCATGTTATTGGTGGCAGAAATGATAGAAAATACAAGCTTTTAGTTCCAAACACATTTCAGTTTATTAATTTTGAGAAATTCTTTAACCTCTTTAAGAACATTTTAGATTTCCTGCCTGAAATGTCGTGCGACCAGTGACCGGTTAAATGAACAGTACAAAAGCAAAGCATTAGAAAAAACATTTTTTCCGGTGCTCCCTATCTTTTGTGCCCTTTTACTCTGTTTAAATGTTACATATGAATATGATTAAATTCCATCTGTTAACTGCATAACACTTCATGAAATATTTATATGTAATGTTTTGTCTTGTTTTTCTTTAAGTGAATGAATTTTTAGTGTTTGAAGGCCCCATTTTGCTGGATATGCGAATTAAGCATCTAATAAAAGCAAAGCAGTTGACTCAAGCAACTTCCCTGGCAAAGTTGTGCTCTGACCACCCAGAAATCAGCACCAAAGGCAATTTTAAGCAAACCTACCTAGTCTGTCTTTGTTCAGGATCACCAAATGAAAAGCTAATGGAGGAGGTGAGTAAACATTATTTTTAGTTTGTGATTTTTTTTCTATAGGAACTGCAGTATTTATGATGATGTTGGCTTTCCTAGAGAAAAGAAATCACTTGCTTAAAAACAGTATATAAAATGTAGTGTGCAACTTGTTTTTGTTTTTTCCCCAAAATTGCTCATTTTAAGGCTCTCTGTAAAACTGTAATTGGAAATCATTTTTATTTTATTTTTTTAATAAAAGAAATATGGTCTTACGGCTAGCATACAGATTCAGTTCCAGGCTCTGCCACAGCTTTCCTGTGTGTGAATGCACAAGATACTTGAACTCTCTGTGCTTCAGTTCCCATCTGTAAAATGGGGAAATAATACTCACTTTCTTCCATCCTTTTTCTTCTTGTCTGTTTTAATTGTAAGCTCTTCAGAGATGAGAATGTTTCTTATTATGTTTCTGTATACTGCCTAGCAGGGCCGGCTTTAGGAAGTGTGGGGCCCAATTCGAACATTTTCGGCGGGGCCCCGGCAGGGATGACTAAAAAAAAAAAAACACGTAAAAAAAACTGGAGACGGGCTGGTGCGCAGGGCCAGCTTTAGGAAGTCCGGGGCCCGATTAAATGGGGCCCCGGCAGGGATGACTCACCCGGAGGCGCTCCGGGTCTTCTGCGGCACTGAAGGACCTGCCGCCGAAGACCCAGTAGGGAACCGCCCGGTGAGTACATCTCCCGCCCCCCCCCCCNCACACACACACACACACACACACACACACCCTGTGCCTGGGACAGGGAGTCCCTGCCTTATCCAACCCTCCATGCCCCCGGTCTCTTTCCAGGCTGCTTACCCCCACCGGAGCCGCTCCCACCGGAGCCGGAACTGCGCCACCCGGCCAGAGTCGGGGCCGGGGCCGGAGGGAGCCGGACTGGGCTGCGCTGCGCCTCCCTGGAGCCCTCCTCACCCTCCCACCCCAGCTTACCTGCCGCTTCTTGTTTCCAGGCTTCCCGCGCGAACATCTGATTCGCAGGAAGCAGGGGAGGAGGAGGACAAGGGAGGCGGAGCGTTCAGGGGAGGAGGGGGAGGTGAGCTGGGGCCGGGGGCAGAGCAGACAGCTGCCGGAGCTTGGGAACCGGCTCCAGCTCACCACTGGGCGCGGGGCCCTCTTAGGCGCGGGGCCCGATTCAGGAGAATCGGTGGAATCGGCCTAAGGCCGGCCCTGCTGCCTAGTACAGTGGGGCTTCGATCTCAGTTACGCCCCTCTGTTTATCATTTATAAATTATGATAATAAAGAGGCCATGTTCATTTTTGTAATGTGTGACAGGAATATGTACTTTATTTATTAATTAGAATACCTGCAGTTACTTACTTTTTAAACTTGTATTTTCCATCCTGCTGGCCAATTTTGGTAATGGTTCTGCAGTTCTGAGTATATGTATTTTAGTAGTAGTGTTCACTAGGCTTTAACTCACTTGATTGAAGTGACCACTCACAAGTAAAGTCACTTGTAGAACAGTTTTACCTGGTACATACAAGGATTACAGTGAAATGATTACAGATACATCTGGCCCCTTTTTAAAATATTATTTTTTTCAATTATCTTTGATTATAGGTCATGTTGGTCTTCTGTTTCAAAATCTTTACAATTGTCTTGCAGTTCTTCCTTCACATTTTCTTCTAGTCACTTACTATTGGTTTTAAATTCCCTTTTTAAAAAAAACAACCTTACAGATTTATGCAAAATTCATTATAACGAGAATAAGAAGTTGTAAATCTTCAGAGAAACAATTTGTATTATGACTTAGTTACTGTAAATTTCTGTTGGATAAATATTTCATAGTTGTGTTCCTTTAAAACCTTATTCCAAGTTTAACACTGGGTTATTTACAAGTTATCAAAAGTTCTTTCAGTGACCTGTCCTTTATTATAGGCATGGCTGGTGGCACCACCTATTATTAAGGTTGTCTGTCAGACCCTGCTATCTGTTACTTATATGCCAAATCTTAACCATTTGGGCTGAAATTTTCTATGCTGGGTGTCTGTCTCAGGCTGACATTTTTTGGAAGATGTTAGCCAAAACTATTCAGCCATTTTCAGGAAAGAGGCTAGAAAAAAAATGTTCTGCGTGTGTTTAAAAATTCTGGAAGCCTCTAGTGCCCCCCATGTTTTGGAACGTGAAATTTGGCAGAGGGTGGCCCTTGTGTCAGGGATTCTTAGATTTTAAGGCCATAAGGGACCATTAGATCATCTAGTCTGACCTCTTTTATAACACAAGTCAGACAGTTTCATCATTACCCATATGTTGAACTTCATAAATTGTGTTTGGCTAGAGCATATCTTCCAGAAAGGCATCCAGTCTTGATTTGATGACATCAATAGATGGAGAATCCACCCTTACTTTGTTCTGTGGTTAATCACCCTCACTGTTACAAAGGTGTGCTTTTATTTCTAATTAGAATTTGTCTAGCTTCAGCTTTCCGCCTTTGGTTCTTGTTATGCCTTTCTCAGCTAGATTAAAGAGACTCTTTCTACCTGATATTTTCTCCCCTTAATCAAGTTAGTGACTCAGAGAGGCAGTTCTCCTCAAAACTGAGGAAGCGTTATATTCTTCAATAATTAGAGTGGAAAAATCAGCAAATGTTGATGAGATTTATACCAGTATTTGATACTGATCAGAGAGAAAATGAGGAAAATCTGAGATTTACATACTTAACTATTTATATAGGGAAAAGACACAGTCTGAGGGTTTTTATAGTAATAGTTGGTATTTAGAGAAACAAGCAATATTTTGCAGATAATATGCTCTTAAACTATAAAGAGAGAGAAATGGATCAAAATCAGAGGGAATTGTATATCGAGATCTGGTAAGTGAGGAAAAAGGAAAAAAATATGAGGGATGGTACAGGCAATGTTAGCTTATTGGAGAAAGAAAAAGTACCAAGATCAGAGGGGATTATATTGCTCTATTAGTAGTTTTCAACCTTTTTTCATTTGTGGACTTCTAAAAAATTTCAAAGTGAGGTGCAGACCCCTTTGGAAATTCGACCTGTGGTCTGCGGACCCCTACCATAGGTGTCTTAGGCTGAAAACGGACTCAGCAGAATTGAACTATAAATGTTGAACATGCTCAGCACGGCATTTGACGCAGCATGAGAAAGGGCGCTAAACTGGGCTTGTATGGTAACAACAACACTTCCGGGGTTTGACCTGTAGGGGTGGGGGTGTTCACATACTGTTGATGATCAGAAAAACAGAATGCCTTTTCTGGGATCCAAAACTTTATTTTCATAGTCAACTTTCGCAGACCCCTTAGACATAGTGGGGTCCACAGACCACAGGTTGAAAACCACTGCCTTGTTAGATTAGGATATAATCACCGTTCAGTAATAGAGAACCCTTCCTCATTCAGTAAATTTTCCACTCTTAATAAAAGTTACACATTTAATAATATTATTACAAATTATTCTTAAAGCTTGCTAGGGGTTTGGTTTACTTGACAATAGGCCTTTACTTATCAATAGGCCCTTTGGCCTAATGGTGAACACCAACCATAGTACAGATGGCAGACTGAGTTTCCCATCAAAATATAGGAGGTAAACATTACTAGTCTATAACCCCCAGCTTTAAATAATAAAAATACCAAAAAGAATGTAACAAATCTGCTAGGAAAACATTCAGTTGATCTACCTTCAGTAAACAGGTTATTTTGTCCCTTTTATCTTTGATTTTGTGGAAGATACGGTGATACTCCTATATTAACCTTCGCATCCTTTCATTATTGAGCAGCAATAACATCACTGATTTTAGTAAGTTGAGTTGAATGGGGAATCTGAGTTAACAGTAAGTAAATATTTTTGTATAGAAGTCAGGCTGTAATATCAAGTTTATTAAAACTACTCATTAATTATACTGATATGAAAGGAGAGAGAGATGCACATTACTGTTAGTATATGTGTAGTTTTATGTATAATATAAATAATGGGCTTTAAGATCTTTGGATGAATGGTACTATAGACACGTAAACATTAAGTCATACAATATCTTTCAGATACATGCTTATATCCATTTTACCGGTGTACAACTTTCCTTTTACTTTTGGCAGATCCAGTATTTTGACATGCTTGTTCTATCCAGAAGCCCTTGAATTGCTTTAAGTAATTAATTGAAAAATAAGATGTTTGAAAATGTTCATTAAATTCCTTATTCCTGCTTTTCCACAGAGCACCATATTACCACATGCTTGAAAACAAAACCATCTAGTCAGTCTTCAGTGATCTTGTATTTTTCCTCTCCAGATCGCAGCAGTAGATTGCAAAGATGCCCTAGAAATGATCTGTAACCTAGAGTCTGATGGAGAAGAAAAAAGTGCTCTAATTTTATGTGCAGCGTTTTTATCTCGTCAACTACAGCAAGGAGAGATGTACTGTGCCTGGTGAGTTAGAATCTCTTTTTGTTTGTTTCTAAGAGTAAAACTGGATCATTTAACACTTTAAAATCTATTGGAAGGAGTAGGGCCTGTCCACTTTTTTGAAAAAATAAAAGAAAAAGCTTAATATAAAATTAATGCTTTTGTAATAACCCATAATAATTAACATCATTATCTTACAATTCTTTGTTTCAAAGGCTATATTGTGGATCAGGCATCAGCAGATGACGTGAGTGCTGAGTCACTTCACTTGACAATAAATTAACTGTATTACGTTGTGGAAACAAATAATTTTACATCTGTTAGGGGCAGGTGGTCAACACTAATGAAAACTGTCTCAATTTAGGCAACAATTCTGTTGTCTGGAAGAGCACTTTTCACATAAGTCACCTACTTCTTTTTGCCTGTATTAAAAAATGTGCAGGTTTTCATGTGAAATCTTCCAGCAAGATCTCTCCACAGTCACATTGAAGCCACATGCTAGTTTAGCAGCATTTGGTAGTTAAAACAAGCTTTCACTGGGCATCCAGGGCAACTGGCAGGTCTTGTTGGGAGGCAGTTGACCCGCTGGAACTTTAACTTCAGTCTGGTAAAATTGGTAATTTGCTGGTTTGGTCCCAGTCCTGCTCCGGGATTTGCTAATGCTGACTCCTGTATCTATGTGAAGTATAATTTGAAAATAATGGGACATGGAAGAGCGCAGGGCTTTGCAGTAATGGATCCTGCTGTAGGCTTGGGGCCAATCTTTGTGTATCATTCCACTGGTTATCTAAAACACTCTTGTCATTTACACCTTCAGATTTGGTGTTTTCTAATTTATTTTGTTATGAAGAAGCAGTCTGGCCTCCATATTTTTACTTGAATAAAAGCATAAGCATAACAATCTAACTTTATAATGCTAGCTTTCAGAGTAATTAAATATAATAAAGAAATAATGTGTACATAAAGTCTATGCATTAACATAGAATCATAAATATGTAGGGCTGGAAGGGACCGCAAGAGGTCACATAGTCCATCCACCCATGCTGAGGCAAGATTAGGTATACCTAAACCATCCCTGACAGGTATTCATCTAACTTGTTCTTAAAAACCTCCTGTGGCAACCTGTTCCACTACTTAACTGCCGTTAGAAAGTTTTTCCTAATATCTAATCAAAATATTAGATTAGAAAGTTTTTCCTAATATCTAATCAAAATCTCCCTTGCTGCAGATTAGGCCCATTATTTCTTGTCCAACGTTCAGTGGACATGGAGAACAATTGATCACCCGTTTATAACAGCCCTTAACATATTTGAAGACTTAACCAGGTTCCCTCTTAGTCATCTTTTCTCAAGACTAAACATAGGTTAAAAAAACAGGGTTTCTTCATAGTTCAGGCTTTCTAAACTTTTTATCATGTTGGTTGTTCTCCTCTGGACTCTCTCCAGTTTGTCAAACTCTTTCTTAAAATGTGACACCCAAAATTGGACACAGTATTCCTGCTGGGGCCTCACCGGTGTCCAGTAGAGCAGAACAATTACCTCCTGTGTCTTACATCTGATACAGGTCTGTCGCATCTTAGGCGCATTTAACATGTGCGATTTCAGCTTTACACAGTTGGCAAAAACAAGAAAAAAACAAAAAAAAAGAGAAAAATAACAATTTAAATACTGTTTCTGTAGTGCGGGCGATTCTGCCCACCATTACACTCAATGTAATTTTGACTATACACGGTTTTCGCTTTAGGCGCTGACCGCAGAACGTAACCCCAGCGTAAGATGAGACAGACCTGTACTCCTATTAATAAACCCCAGAACAGATGAACCATGATCTTCTATAAAAGAAAGTATGAATTGTTAGGTTTTTTAGAGAGGCAGCATAAATCCTGTTTTCATCCTTCATATTTTTTTTAAAAGAACTGCAAATTGATCAAATATAGTGGTTGTGTTAGTGCTGCCATTTATTCTGTCTTTTAAAACTCTCTGTTTCCAGGGAATTGACTCTCTTCTGGAGCAAACTGCAGCAAAGGGTAGAGCCTTCTGTACAAGTGTATCTAGAGAGGTGTCGTCAACTTTCGGTGTTAACTAAGACGGTTTATCATATATTCTTCCTGATTAAAGTAATTAATTCAGAGGTAAGGATACTCTAGAAGGTGTATTTTCATGGCCTTTTGAATGGAACATCAGATCAGGATTTGAAAATTTTCTGGATGTCAGCTAGCAAGTACATTAAACCTTCGAGCCCTAAGCCTTGCCTACTTATGCAAGTTGTACTGATTTAAGTAAATCGGTATATAAACTGATGTAATTACATCACTGCATTCCCCTTTTGGTAGACTTTCTTAAATCAGTTTGAGTCTTTCATAGCCATTTGGCTTCAGTTGGTAAGGAATTCACTTAAGATGAATCAATGTAAGACACCCTTACATTGACTTAAGAATGTCCACACAAAGGGTTGCAGTAACTAAACTGATTTAATTTATTACAACTTTTCATTGTAGACATGAGGGGGAATAGATGTTGCAGCTCAGCAGCTGGGAGACGGGAGAGCTATAGCTGAGGATAGTCTCCTGTAACATGAGTCCTACGCTCCAAATAGCTTGACAAGTTACTTTAGTGAAGAGAGGAATGTAAGGACCTGATACTCTTTATACTTCAAATATTAATGAAAATAAAATGGGAAAGAAAAAGATTTGAGGGGGAAAATTTGAGACTGTCTCTTAACGTTTTAAACAAACTGTAAAAGGCAAAAAACAACTTGGTTGTTGCTTTATGATTCACCAGTAAGGGTATGATTTTGCTTTGAGGGGTTAAGTTACGACTTAACTCTGAGGTATTTTGCTTTTTATGGATTTAGAACTGATTCTGTATCCTAAACTCAAGCCGTGTATCTCAATTAATCTTGTATGTAGGGTCACCCATTGTTCCAAGTCTCCTCTACATCTTGCTTGTATTATTTAATGTTAATCACTTTAAGTCGTCGTCCCTTGAGTTGTTTGTTCTATAGGCTTTGGATCCATAGATAATTGTTTTAAGAGGAAAAACAAGTTTAGTTTCTGTTAGTATATCCTGTGGGATTATACTCGTCCTCCTACTTCTTCCTTCATTCAAGGTTAATTTACTTTTTAAATTTGGATTGGGTAGAAACAACTGGTTGCATGAAGAGTTGTGGTCCAGACCTTGAGCCATGTGCATTATATGCCTAATATTTTTCCTAAAAACAGGAAGTCTTCACTGAATGAGCCTTGAATCATTCTCCCTGATAGTAGAAATTTCAGACATAGGAATAGGACTGTTTATTCATAAATACGATCACCTTACTTCTCATTTACACTCTTCGGCAGTATAGCGGGACCTTAAAGTGAATATAAATGTAACAGAATTATACAAATGTAGGGCTGGAAGAGACCTTGAGACATCATGAAGTCCAGCCCCTGTGCTGAGGAAGGAGTAAGTAAACCTAAACCATCCCTGACAAGTGTTTGTCCAGCCTGTTCTTAAAAACCTCAAATTATGGGGATTCCACAGTATCTCTTGGAAGCCTATTCCAGAGCTTAACTAGCCTGATGGTTAGAAAGTTTTTCTAATAGCTAACCTAAATCTCCCTTGCTGCAAATTAAGCCTATCACAACTTGTACTACCTTCAGTGGGTATGGAGAACAATTGATCATTGTCCTCTTTATAACAGCGCTTAACATATTTGAAGACTGTTATCGGGTGTCTTCTTTTCTCAAGACTAAACATGCCCTTTTTTTTTTTCTTTAAAACATTTCCTCATAAGTCAGATTTTCTAAACCTTTTGTCATTTTTGTTGCTCTCCTTTGGACTCTCTCCAGTTAGTCCACATCTTTACTAAAGTTTGGCACCCAGAACTGGACACAGTATTCCAGCTAAGGCCTCACCAGTGCCAAGTTGAGCAGGACAGTCACCTCTTGTGTCTTACATATAACACTCCTGTTGATACACCCTAGAACGATATTAGCCTTTTTTGCAACTACATCATATTGTTGACTCATATTCAATTTGTGATCCACTATGACCTCCAGATCCTTTTCAGCAGTATAACAACCTAGTCAGTTATTCCCCATTTTGTAGTTGTACATGAGATTTTTTCCTTCAAGTGAAGTACTTTGCCCCAGGCTATTGAATTTCTTCTTGTTGAATTCAGACCAATTCTTCAATTTGTCAGTTTTGTTTTTAATTCTAATCCTTTCCTCCAAAGTGCTAGCATGCCTTCCCAGGTTGGTGTCATCTACACATTTCCATTCCATTATCCAAGTCATTGATGTAAATATTGAATAGTACCGGACCCAAAACTGACGCCTGCGGGGCCCCACTACATATGCCCTTCCATGTTGTATAAATTCTCAAAGATAATTGCTAATGGTTCAGATTGCTTCAGCTAGTTCCTTAAATTCCCTAGGATGAATTTCATGACTTGAATACTTCTAATTTACCTAAATATTCTGTAACTTGTTCTTTCCCACTTTTGGCTTGCATTCCTTTTCCCTTGTTGTTAGTATTAATTGTGTTGAGAATCTGGTCAACATTAACCTTTTTAGTGAAGATTGAAGAAAATAGGCATTAAACACCTAAGCCGCCTTGATGTTATCAGTTATTAGCTCTCCTTCCTTGCTAAGTAGAAGACCTACACTTTCCTTCGTCTTTCTTTTTCTCATAATATATTTAAAGAACCTCCTCTTATTGCCTTTTATGTCCCTTGCTAGGTGTAACTCATTTTGGTCCTTCTTTTTTTTGTTTTTGTCCCTACATGCTTGTTCTTTTCTTTGGCACTCCTCCTTAGCAATTTGTCCATGTTCTGTAGGATTCCTTTTTGATTTAGCAGTCACTAAAGAGATCCTGATGGAGCCATATTGGCCTCATACTGTTTTTCCTTTGCATCAAGATAGTTTGCAGTTGTGCCTTTAATATCGTCTCCTTGAGAAACACCCAGCTCTCCTGAACTCCTTTATCCCTTAGGTCCCAAGGGAAGAAAATCTATGTACCAGTTCTCTTAGTTTGTCTATTTTATTTTTGCCATTGTGCTCTCACTCCTTCCTTTCCTTAGAATGATGGTCACTTTCACCCAAATTGCCTTCTACCTTCACAACCAATTTTTCTCTGTTGGTCAGAATCAAGTATAAAATGGCTGTCCTCCAGTTAAATCCTCCACTTTCTGAAACAAAAAGTTGTCCCCAATACATTGCAATAACTTATTGGAAATGTTGTGTTTGCTGTATTACTTTTCCAACAGTTATATGGGTAGTTAAAATCCCCCATTGCTACCCAGTCTTGTGCTTTGGATATTTGTGGTGTTTGTTCTAGAAATGCTTCATGCACCTCCTCTTTCTAATTTGATAGTTTATAGTAGATCCCTACTAGGATGTCAGCCTTAATTTTTATCCATTTTATCTTTACCCAGAGACTTTCAACTGGTCTGCCGCTCACCTGATTCTTTATCTCCCAACAAGTGTATACATTCTTGATTATATAATGCAGCACCTCTTCCCTTTTTACCCTGCCTGTCCTTGAATAAGCTATACCTCTCTATACCAATATTCTAGTCATGAGACTTATCCCACCAAGTCTCTGCCTGGGGGTGTAAGGTGGCCTTAGTGTAAATGAGAATCAGGGTGCTGTGTGTACTGCTATAATTAGTGTAACTAGGAAGGTTAGAAGACTTATTGATTACCACACTTACCTTCTGCTTCTGTGACCAGAATTCAAGTCCTAAGTTGAAGGTCCTAAGTGAAATGAATCTGATATCAACAGAGTCCCTCTCAAAACTATAACATACAATTTGGCATAATTGGTCGGTTTTGTTTGGGAAAGTCCCAGTACTTCATTAGTACAAAGACTGAATTACTGAACACACTCCTAAAATAAGTAATCCTAACAGGGCAACATGGGGGAGCCTTCTGCATTTTTCACTTGTGTGTGAATTTTAAAAAGGCTGGTGTTTCAGATTCCTTTACCAGCCTGGAGACCAAGTAACCCAAGCAAAGCATAATGCTCAGGGCTTTATTTCATTGTGGTGCACAGTTCTACAGTTTGAGCTACTAAACTAGCATTTTTTTAAACTTAAAATGTGAATAATAAACGCCTTATTATGATTTGCCTTTACAATTTCTTGAAATTCAGGATTTAACGATGAAAATTATCTTGTATTAACAAATGCAGAAACAGTTGAAATAAATTGACTTTTTAAAATTTTTGTCTTTGTACATTGCAGATTGAAGCTGCTGGACTTGCAACCTGCATTGAACTGTGTGTGAAAGCACTGCGCTTGGAATCCAGTGAAAACACAGATGTCAAGATATCCATTTGCAAGACTATCTCCTGTTTGTTGCCCGATGATTTGGAGGTTAAACGTGCTTGTCAATTAAGTGAATTTCTTCTTGAGCCCACTGTGGATGCATACTATGCTGTTGAAATGCTGTATAATCAACCTGACCAGAAATATGATGAAGAGAATCTTCCAATACCAAATTCATTACGCTGCGAGCTCTTGCTTGTATTGAAAACTCAGTGGCCTTTTGATCCAGAATTCTGGGACTGGAAAACTCTAAAACGTCAGTGTCTTGCATTGATGGGAGAGGAGGCATCCATTGTATCTTCAATAGATGAGTTGAATGACAGTGAAGTATATGAGAAGGTCGAAGACTGCCAAGAAGAGAATAAAGAAACTTCTCTGAATGGTCTTGCTGGCAATTTTGATGAAGCTACAAGCCTGCTTAAAGGCATAAGAGATGAAAAGCAGAAAAAGAGAGAAATTAAAAAACTGAGAGAGAGGGGATTCATATCAGCTAGGTTTAGGAACTGGCAAGCCTACATGCAGTATTGCGTGTTATGTGACAAAGAATTCCTTGGTCACAGAATAGTTAGGCATGCACAGAAACACTATAAAGATGGAATTTACAGTTGCCCTATATGTGCACACAATTTTAATTCTAAAGAAACCTTTGTTCCTCATGTAACTCTACATGTTAAGAAGTCCAGCAAAGAGAGACTGGCTGCTATGAAACCACTGAGAAGATTGGGAAGACCTCCTAAAATAGCAACCACCAGTGAGAATCAGAAGGCTGATGCCATATCCAAGCAGGAACAACGACCCATTAAAAAGAATAGTCTTTATTCAGCAGACTTCATAGTGTTCAACGATAACGATGGTTCAGATGATGAAAATGATGACAAAGATAAACCTTATGTACCAGAGATAATACCAGTTCAAAAACCATTGCCTGTTAATGAATTCACTTGTCCGGTAACATTTTGTAAAAAAGGTTTTAAATACTTTAAAAATTTGATTGCACATGCAAAGGGGCATAAAGATAATGAAGAAGCAAAACGTTTTCTTGAAATGCAAAGCAAAAAAGTGATTTGCCAGTACTGTAGACGACATTTTGTAAGTGTTACTCACCTCAACGATCACTTACAAATGCACTGTGGCAGCAAGCCCTACATCTGCATACAGATGAAATGTAAGGCAGGTTTTAACAGTTATGCTGAGCTGTTAACTCATAGAAAAGAACATCAAGTCTTTAGAGCAAAGTGTATGTTTCCTAAATGTGGCAGAGTGTTTTCAGAAGCATATTTGCTCTATGATCATGAAGCACAACACTATAATACCTATACCTGCAAATTCACAGGCTGTGGAAAAGTTTACCGTTCTCAGAATGAACTAGAAAAACACGGTGAAGATCATAATAAGCAGCCTGAAAAAGTGTTAGAGCTTGAAGGCCAGACTAATCGAACTGATCTCATTCAGTCTTCAAAAGCTAATGAAAACCCTGAAGGGGTCACTGTAAAAAAGGAATTGATCTCTCCTCTAGACAATAACACACGTAACTTTGCTGAAGCAGAAAGTAATGTGTGGGATCAAATCAAAGTAGAATCAATTGGGACAGAGAGAGCAAATAAATCAGCCAGCACACTGAGGCAAGCTGATTCCCTGTCTGTTGATGGTTTGGAGCACTCTATCACTGGTCTGGTAAAGAAAGAAGCAACAATTAGAATCAGCAACATCAGGATGCCTATTCTTAGCCAGAAGGTCCGGGATAACTTTGTAAGAAGAGGAAAGTTAGCTTCTGCGGGCAGTAAAATAGATACCAGTAAATCTGTAGTCCGGCAGTTGTGTTCAGCAGCAGAAGATTCTTGCAGTGATTCTTGTCTTCCAGTTTTCCAGGAAAGAAAGGAGGAGGATTGTTTCAGTCAATCCCAGAATATTCAAAACATTTCTGTAAATTCAGACACACCAAAAACAGAAGCTCTTGCATCAAAAAGCCTAGAAAGACAAGTAAGTAATATGATGCCCTTCAGCATGCAGAATCAGACAGGTTATCGAAACAACTTACCCATTTCCAAACTTGAACTTCAAGACAGTATTAAGAGCGCAACTAATCCGTTTAATTTGCCCCTGAAGACATTAGAGAGTATTATATTTCTTCCATCACAGTCCAGCCTAAGCAGTTCTTTAGTTCCAGCTGTACCACCAGCAGCACCAGTTCAAAAATTTAACTGTCAAGTTGAGGGGTGTACTCGAACCTACAACTCCTCACAAAGTATTGGCAAACATATGAAGGCAGCACACCCTGATCAATATGCTGCTTTTAAAATGCAACGTAAGAATAAGAAAACCAGAAAACCCAGCAATTTGCAAAATATGCCTAGTGATGGAAAGACTGTGTATTTTTTGCCATCGCAAGTAGACAACCCCAATAATGCTGCTTTTACATCACAAAACAAAACCAGTGTAAATGCTGCTTGCTCAAGTCAGTTGCAACATGTCTCAAATACACTTTTCCCAACCCACTTAGAAACTTTATCTAATCCAATGATACCAACAGTGGAAAGTGTCATAAATCCAGTCTGTATTAAAAGTGAACCTGAGAGTGTTTTATGTTCCCAAATGAAAAATCTATCCAGTACGACTTTACCTTCACAATTAGAAGATCTGGCAAAAACAGTTATGCCTTTGAATATTGACAGTGGTTCAGATCCCTTTCTTCCTTTACCTGCCGAAAGCAATTCCATTTCTCTCTTTCCTTCACCAGCAGACCATGTCCCAAATTCAGTCTTCTCGCAGCTGGAAAACAATACAAATCATTTTTCATCACAGCTAGAAGGAAACACTAGTTCTGTTTTTCCAAAGGAGGAAAGTGTTGATGAACCAATCTTTTCTTCTCGAGCAAATAGTGAAAATAACTTCAGTGAAACCACCTCCCAAGTTCCAGCTTCAGAAAAGGTGAAAAAGGATCGTGGACGGGGTCCAAATGGAAAAGAAAGGAAGCCAAAACATAACAAGCGAGCAAAATGGCCAGCAATAATTAGAGATGGCAAATTTATCTGTAGTAGATGTTTCAGAGTTTTTACTAATCCCAGATCACTTGGTGGTCACTTGTCTAAACGGTCTGTTTGTAAACCCATTGAGGGATCAGAAATTTCTCCAGAAGCCCTGCAGACTAATGGACAATCTTCTCTACTTGCCAGTATGATTCTTTCCTCAAATGTAGGAAACTTGCAACAACCCCAGGAGTCTACATTCAATCCAGAAGCATGTTTTAAAGATCCATCATTCCTACAGTTGCTTGCAGCTGAAAATCGTTCAGCTGCTTTTTTGCAGACCATGTTTCCACGGGCTAGTGTGGCTAACTTTAATCCAAGTGGGAATGAGGAAGGAAACGAAATTATTAAACAAGCCTTGGAAACTGCAGGCATTCCAAGTACATTTGATAACACTGAAATGCTTCCACATATAGTTACAACTAGCTGTGTCACTGGTACAACTCAAATGAATGCAGCAGTTCTCTCCAATCCAACTGTATCCCCTCTCTTGCAGACAGTCTGCAACCCAAGTACCCTACTAACAAACCAAAACCGGTCCCTAAACAACAAAATTCCTTCATTGGATGACTGCAACAGTTTGCCTGTTTTTGCAACAGATGATTTAATGCTAAAGACTATTGAAAATGGCTTGTGCTCTGGCTCATTTTCTAATTCTGTTGCAGCAGCACAGAATTTTGCAAGTAATAGTTCACGAGTTTCGGTTATAAATAGTCCCAAGAATTCAGGATCAAGTACCTTGAATAAGAAGGGGAGCAGTGCTTCAAAGAGAAAGAAAAAAGCAGCTACTCCATTGCTTGCACCTAACTCTTCACAAAAATTAGTAGTAAATGATTTAACAGCAATGGGACTTCTAGCCAAAAGCATTGAAGGGAGTGTGCAAGTACCAACAGATAATTTTCAATCAAATTTACTGGCAAACTGTGAGTCTCAGGTGATGGTGGAAAATCTTACACAAAAACTAAATAATGTTGACAATCAGTTGTTCATGCCCAGTGTCAAAGAAAACTTCAAAACTAATCTTGAGTCTCATGCAGCATTAGCTCCTTTAACAATAAAAACTGAAAACGGTGACTCCCAAATGACTCTGAATGCCTGTGCTCAAGGAAATTCTGATTTACAGATTTCAGAGGACAATGTTATTCAAAACTTTGAGAAAACCCTTGAAATAATTAAGACTGCTATGAATTCCCAAATACTTGAGGTAAAAAATGAAATCCAGGATGCTGTCATTGGGTCAACCAAGAATACACAAGTAAATACTACAGGACTCCCTCCAGCAAACTGTTCACAGAATGTTAAGTTACCCAACCATACCCAATTTGCAGTACGCACTAGGGATGTCATCACTGCAAAGAGTAACTCTTCTCAACCTGAAACTTCTCAAAAGGATGATGTTCAAGTGTTGGAAATTTTAGAGAGTTTGCAGAAACTGAGATTAGAAAATGATACGTCCAGTCAGGTGTTTGATAGTGTATCTCAGTGTCCTCCAGCGGATACACTAGCACCGCTTACTGCTGTTGCTGTTGTATCAACTGAGAATACATCCGTGGCCCAGCCATCTTCAGAGACAAGTAATATTCAATTTAGTGACAAAGTCCACAAGCCTTTTGTGTGCCAGGACCAAGGCTGTGATTATAGTGCTATGACAAAGGATGCATTATTTAAACACTATGGCAAGGTACATCAATACACTGCAGAAATGATACTGGAAATCAAGAAGCATCAATTGAAGTATGCCCCATTTAAATGTGTTGTAACTACCTGTCCAAAAACATTCACAAGAAATTCGAATCTCCGAGCACACTGTCAGCTGGTGCATCACTTCACAACGGAGGAAATGGTAAAATTAAAAATAAAAAGACCTTATGGAAGACGATCTCATAATGAAGCTATAAACATAACCCAACGGCCTGTTGAAATAAAAAATCTGCAGACTCTAATAATGAAAAGTAAAAACGAACCTCGGTTGGTTAAAGGACTTGAAGTAAAGAAGGAGGCTGTCATACAACATGTAAAAATCCCAGAAAAGCTAATCCCAGAAAAAAAAAATCCTGAAAAACTGGAAAAACCTCCACAGGTGCTTACTGTTCCTCCAGAGCAATATAATGCAGCGTCTTTCAGTAATATACAGATACAACCAAAAGTACGCAAAATTAGGAGGCATCGGAAGGAGAAAGAAGAAAGAAAACGCAGGAAACCAGTAACCAAATCTCTTGAGTTTCCTACTAGATATAGTCCTTACAGACCATACCGATGTGTCCATCAAGGCTGTTTTGCAGCTTTTACAATACAGCAAAACCTGATTCTTCATTACCAGGCTGTTCACAAATCAGATTTGCCTGCCTTCTCTGTGGAGGTTGAAGAAGAAAGTGAGCCAAGTAAAGAAGAATGTGATGAAATTGAAACCAAACAGACTGTGAAAGAATTCAGGTGTGAAGTGAGTGACTGCTCGAGAATATTTCAGGAGGTTACTAGTCTGATACAGCATTATATGAAGCTTCATGAGATGACTCCTGAGGAAATCGGAAGCATGAAATCAGCCCTGGATGTTGGAAGATTTCCATGTGATCAATCTCAGTGTAAATCTTCATTTACAGCCTATTTTAACTATATTCTACATCTTGAAACAGATCATGGAATTAAGATAAGGCCAAACAAAGTAGAAGAAGATGGCATATACAAGTGTGATTGTGAGGGCTGTGATCGTATGTACGCAACTAGATCAAACCTTCTAAGACACATTTTTAATAAACATAATGATAGGCATAAAGATCACTTAATAAGGCCCAGGCGATTAACACCAGGTCAGGAAAATATTTCCAGCAAGGCAAACCAAGAGAAGCCAATAAAGTCTAAACATAGAGGACTGAAACACAATAGGTCAGGAAAGGAAGGAAACAGATTGTCGATAAAGACCAAACGAAAGAAAAACGTTAACTTGGAAAGCAAGAATACAAAAGGTGGGCAGATTCAAGAAAACAAGGCTTATTCCTTGAAACGTGGAAAACATGTGTATTCGATAAAGGCTATAAATGATGCCTTATCTGAATGTACAAGCAGATTTGTAACACAGTATCCTTGTATGATAAAAGGATGTTCCTCAGTTGTTACAAGTGAGAGTAATATAATTAGACATTATAAATGTCATAAGTTATCTAAGGCATTTACTTCACAACACAGAAATCTTCTTATTGTCTCAAAAAAACACTCTGTCTCACAAGTAAAGGAAGCATCCTCTGAACAAGAGGAAGCTAATAAAAAAAGTGATGTGAAAGAGTCTGATCCATGTTTGCCAGAGAGCAATGATGACTTGAGTACCTCTGCATTACCACAGAGTGAAATTGAAAAAGGCGAGAAAGATGAAGTGGATGAACTGACAGAACTCTTCATTACTAAACTGATTAATGAGGATTGCATGTGTGCTGAAAATCCAGCTAAGACCTCTTCCAGTGTAAATAGTAACTTTCAGGAAACTGTCTCCTGCCACTCAGAAAAGCAAAAATCAAATAATTTAAAGAGAGCAAATAAAGAAAAAAACCTCTCTCAGAATAAAAAGAGAAGACTTGAGAAACCTGAAGAAGTACTGGCAGTTGAATTAAGTAGCATGCGTAGGGAGGAAGAGACTGCTGTTGCTATTCAGACTGCTGAAGAGCAGCCCACAACTTTCGATTGGAGTTCATTTAAGCCTATGGGATTTGAAGTATCATTCCTCAAGTTCCTTGAAGAGTCTGCTGTGAAGCAAAAGAAAAATGCTGAAAGAGACTATCCTAGCAGTGGAACCAAAAAAGGGTCTCATTCAAACTCAAAAAAATCCAATGAAAAGACCTCTTTGGCAAGTAGTAACATTACATGGTCCTGTTCTGAAAGTGAAACCCTTGTACAGTTTGCCAACCCATCACAACTTCAGTGTAGTGATAAAGTAAAAATAGTTTTAGACAAGACTCTTAAAGACTGCACTGAGCTTGTGTTGAAGCAACTTCAGGAAATGAAACCTACTGTCAGTCTGAAAAAACTTGAAGGATATTGGGAGGATGATCCAGCGGCTACAGTTGCAAAAGAAATTCTTGTGGGTAATGAGGAAGGGGAATCACATTACTGATAACTGTGTTTTAAACATGACCTATAATAAATTTTTATTTTGAATAGGAAGCCATCAAGCATGCTAGTAATTGTGAAGCTTTTTTATTTTGTTGAAGTGATTTAACCTAGCAGAAACATGACATTAGTCATGTAAATTTCTTATTTGTTTTTATCCCTATGGGACTTGAGGAACAGAATCATTGCTTCAGTTTTGTAAATAGTTGGTCAGAACTTCAACTTTCTATCAAATTGTCCTTTCCATTAACTAAATCTTTGTGAATTGTCTGTGATTGGTATCTTTCACCAGGTCACTTCTCATGTATAACAGTACTCTTTATTTGTAGATACATTTTTTGTATATATTTATTATTGTAAATCATTTGCTGCCACCAGCAGTCTGTAAGTCTAAACTATTAAATGACACATTTATATTCGGAATTTTAATTTGTAACTAAGCGATCAAGTTTTTAAAATTTTCCTTTAATCGTTTTAAATTAAGAACTTTTTGAACTAAACCTAGATAAGTCTGCCATATCCAGTTTATTTTGCTTAAAGCATTTATTTACAGGAAAGAAGCTGGATAAGATCACATTTCATATGTTCAACAAATACTGACAGTTCTCATTTTTTGTAAATTTTAACATCCAGTATCTTTGGATGGTATTCATATGTAGTTAAGTCATAAATTTAAATAGTTTTCTTATAACTACATTTTTCATTGCTTTTAATTGGGTACAAAGCTATTATGATTCCATAATACAATGGAAATGTGAATAAAAATAGTTTGCTACATTGGAGATTTTAAACAGCATTTGGTATTGAAGAACCTGTTGTGAATGTGATAGAAAATTAGTAGTGTGGAGCAGTGTATATATTTGAGGTGGTGATTTGTGAAGTAGCCCAGTATTGCCTTAAATAAAATCACATTTCATTTCTTGTTTTATAGATGTGATCTTATGAGGGTTATTTTTGTTTCTGTAACTTAAATTGATGTATAGTTTAATTTTTTTTGTTTAAAAAAAATGCTACTTCGGAAACAGTGGGATCTGGGGGAGAGTTGTGGTTTTTTTGTTTTTTTTAAATAATGGCTTTTTAAACGTGTTTATTTTGACCATACCAGAGTGGTATCTATCTATAAATATATGAGTCCTCATGCCATGACATTTAAAACTGAATAAGTGGAGCACTTTCTAAAAAGAAAGGTAGAGATTGTGAACTCATAGACAAAATATCTGTACTCTACAGGTGGCATAGGTTCCCTCTGCACTCACCTTTCCTCTTGCCGACTGTTTTTGGCAACGGTTTTGCCTACTCTGTATTTCCACACTGGAATGAGCGTTGGAAGCAGTGCCACTTGTCATAACTGGGATTTGTGAGATCTCTCTTTATGCTGCTAACTGCAGTGACAGGTATCTAATTTGTTTAGTAACCAAAACAGTAAATACATTAGTGGGAGCTCTCATTATCCAAGAAAATTTAAAATGTTTTAAAACAATATATAAGATTATCCTTAATTTACACTGAACCAGCCAGCTATATTGTTTGGTACCAAAAATCATTTTCCTTGGATTCTCTGTTATTGGACATAACCTACCTTCAGTGGTATAAAATGGTCTTTATCTTGACTGCTGTTCGCTTGATTTTTCTACAAACTTGCCTCACTCCCATGTAATCCTCTTTGCATTAAATACTACATTTGATTGCTTTAAACTTCTCACCTATAATCTTTGACAGCTGACTTGAATATTGGTGTAAAAGACATTTTTATTCAGAGCAAAATGAAATCTATTTTGAGGATGCAGATAATGTAAAAAATGTAGGAGGAGAGAGGGTAGTAATTAAACCTTGTGAATAGTCTGTCACCATCTGGTCTTAAACAGAGTACCATTTAACACAAAAACAAATGCTCTTGTGTGAAGTGAGCCCCATTAGCTGTCAATTGTAACTTTCATCTGCTTTTGAGCCACTAAACCATTGCTGCCTCCAAATCAAGAAAGCAACCATGCCTACTAAACGTAAATGTGTTAAAATCAAAACATTCTTAGATTTTAAGGTCATAAGGGGCCATTGTGATAGTCTACTTCAGGGGTAGGCAACCTATGGCACGCATGCCGAAGGCGGCACGCAAGCTGATTTTCAGTGGCACTCACACTGCCCGGGTCCTGGCCACCAGTATGGGGGGCTCTGCATTTTAATTTAATTTTAAATGAAGCTTCTTAAACATTTTAAAAACCTTATTTACTTTACATATAACAATAGTTTGTCTCTTTCTCTAAGTCTATAATATATAACTATTCTAAAAACGTTAAAATGTATTACTGGCACGCAAAACCTTAAATTAGAGGGAATAAATGAAGACTCGGCACACCGCTTCTGAAAGGTTGCCCCGACCCCTGGTCTACTTTGACCTGCAGAACACAGTCCATAAGACTTCCTTGAATTAATTCCTGCTTCAGCTCCAATATATATGGTTGAACTAGAGCATATCTTTTTAGAAAAACATCCAGTCTTGTAAAAAAGGCCTAAAATTCTTATTGGGCACTTTCAAGTGAATGATTATGTGATAATCAAAGGTACGTGGTCAGCAGACTTCACTTTTTTATAAAATTCCATACCCATGTTAGCACCTTTCCTTATTACATAAGAACTAAACATGTTGATGTTAACAGTCTATATATACACACACACTGTTTATGATTGCATTTCAGACGTAGCAGTGAATCTATACTGTTCACAATCACGTGTGTTTCTAATTAGTTTGTTTCTCATATGTTAGTACCTAGGGACCAGATCCACAAATGGACTTAGGTACTGCAGTGCTCAGCAACACAGTGCCTACAAAATCACAGGAATAACACTGCAATCCACAAAGCCTGAGTTAGATGTCTAGGTTCCCTATACAATTAATGGGGAGAATTATCTGCCTTACAATGAGATCCACAAAAGCCAGCATGTTAGATGTTGTGGGAGATGCTGACCCAAAGGGGGTGTGCTAAGCCTAGTCTCATTCTCAGAGAGTTGCCTCCTTGCAGGCCAGACTTTGGTGATTATCTTCTGTTTAGCGATCCATGAAGGGGAACCTGTTTCCTGGTGTCGTGCAGCTTAGATACCGCTGGTGTTTCTTGTGAGAATGAGTTAGGTGCCTGCCTTTCTCCTCTTTCCACACAAAATGGCTAGAGGAGGTGGTACCTGCATTATACCTTTTGTCCCAGTGGATAGAGCACTCACCTGAGATACGGGAGACCCAAGTTCAGTTCCCCTCTCCACCAGAGGGCGGGGGAGAAAGGATCTGAACAAGGGTCTCCTACATCTCAGGAGAGTGCTCTAGCCACTGAGCTATAGGGTATTCGGATGAGGGGGTTCCCTTAGTCTCTCCTCCTGAAACTGTGAACAGATAATGAAAGAGTGATTTGAGCAAGTGGACTTGACCTTGGGTCTCCCAGCTCCTGAAATGGGGAGAGGGTGCCCTAACTTCTGAACTACAGAGTCATCCTCTCCCGTCCTCTGACCCAATGACTAAGTATCCATGGTCATTGGGTCAGAGAGAGAGAGTGGGAAGGATGCTGTAGTCCAGTGGTTAGGGCAGCTCCTTGCAAGGAGAGAGACCTGGGTCCAGTCCCCCCTGCTCCAATCACTTCATTATTTTATACACAGTGGAACAGCTTCAACAGGAGAGACTGGGGGAGCCCCACATCAGAATATCCCATAGCTCAGTGGTTAAATCTTGAGAGATAGGAGTTGAATCTCTTGAGAGATAGGAGTTGAACAGGAGTCTCCCATCTCCACCTCTGGCAGAGTGGGGGGAACAGATGTCTCCCACATCCAGCCAAGTGCTCTAACCACTGTTCTGAGACTTATAAGATGGGCACCAACACCACTACTTCTCTGGCTGGATGTTGAATGGGACCCAATTCGATAGGTGTCCTCTGAGCACCAGCTTGGGGCAGGCACACGACTTAGGCTGTCAAAAACCTATCTTCCTCAGCTTTGTGAATCACACTGCAGCTTTGGCAGGAGATAGGCATCCAGGTGCCTAGAGGGAGGCAGCAGTGTATGTGCCCAGAGGCTGAAACTTAGGCATCAAGGGAACTTTTACCCTGAAAACTTAGGTGCTGAATGAGTTTAGGTAATTACAGAATTTGATAGTTTTGTGGTTTGAAATGGCGCCAAAACTGGGACTTAGGTACCTAACTAACTTTGTGGATCTGGGCCTAGGTTTTCATGCCTTCCTATGGAATGGAAATTCCATGAGAATATTGTGGGGCAGCATTCGGTCTTATGTTTGCATTCACAGGTACTACTTGGCATGTTCTAAAATCCCAAACATTTACCATTGATATCAATATTCAGGAAATCATTCCTATCATAGTCTGTGTTTAATAATATGGATCCTAACACCAGTTGACAATATCTCTGAGAAATTACTATTCCTCATCTTCCGTCCTTCCCCACGTTCAGAAACAAAGTCAGACCTTTGGCGACAATACCAAAACAAAGTGGTCATTTAGTCCTCACTGGACAACTTGTTAAATGGATATTGGGTAGCCTAATTAAAGTGTAGTCTAGTGCCACAGTGTAGTATTTTTCCTTATAAATAAAACATTTGAAAAGCAGGTTTTGTATTTTTAAGGTAGTTTTGATTGAAAATATTATCAAGTGCAAAGGATACTGAGCTTTGGCAAAAGTGTGTTTCTTCCAGGAAAAGTGAGTGCAAAAAGAGTACCTCATTATTTAATAGACCTGTTCTTTATATGTATTCGGTCATATCTGTTCTCTTTAGTGACAAAAAAATGTTTCTCACGTTTGATAACTCTGTTGGCTCAATGGTGCTGAGAATGAGCTGAAGTATTTTCCTTTTTGTGCATTATCGGTGGAATTGCTTCCTAAGTTCCATTCGGGTACACTAAAAGAAATGGCAGTGTACATATCTGATGGCCTTTTTAATAACTTTTTCAAATGTACTCAGTTTATAAGTGTAAATATGTTTGATTCTGCCAGCCCTACAAACTTAACCCGTGAACTGAGTCAAGCTGGGCTTTTTTTCCTTATATACCACTGACAATTGAGACAATAGTCATGGATAATGCCATTTTTAAACCAGGTCTGCACTTCAAACTTTATTATCCAATTTTCTTTAATTTTGCGACAGTCTTACAGAAAACATTTTCTAGTAATTATTGACCTCTGAATTTTCAAAGCTTGCAGCTGAAAATATAAGCTCACTGAAGTAAACAAGTAGATTCCAAATCCAGAATAGCAGAGTGAAAATATGAGATGCTTTGAGTAATTGATTCTAATGTTAGATTTATTTTTAAAACACAAGTTGACATCTTTAAGACATGGAATCAGAGTTCATAAGATTCTGCCCCATAGATGAGGACTGATTAATTTTGTATAAAGGAGAATAGTGGGTTTGCAGGAAATTCTACTGCACAGCTCAATTTATTTCTGGGTAGTCTTTTCCTTGTTGCTGTTCTCTGTGGTGGTAAGTGAAATTTGCTTGGGATTGATAGATTTCAGTGCCTGAAGGGACCATTGTGGTCATCTAGTCTGACCTCCTGCATAACACAGACCGTAAAACTTCCCCAAAATAATTCCTAGAGGGATATATGTTAGAAAAACATCTGATGCTGATTTAAAAATTATCAGAGATGGAGAATCCACCACAATTGTATATTGTTCCAATGGTTAATTACTCTCATTGTTGAGTATGTACACCTTATTTCCCATCTCAATTTGTCTCACTTCAACTTCCAGCCATTGGATCGTGTTGTACCTTTCTCTGCTAGATTGAAGAGCCCCTTATTAAGTATTTGTTTCCCCATCTTGCTACTTAGAGTATGATCAAGTCATCCCTTAACCGTCTCTTTAAGTTAAATAGATTGAGTTCCTTGAATCTATCACTTTAAGGCAGTGGTTCTCAAACGTATTTGACTGTGCCCTCTTTCTTTGTGTCTGTAGCAGTTTACACCCGCCCCCCACCACACAAATACATGTACCAATTAAAAAATTAACATGAAACTCTCACTAAATATTAAAAACAGGCATTGATTCAAACAGAGCCAACAGTCCATTGTAATGAGAGCAAAAGCAAAACTGCAACTGTGATCGATGCATACAATTAAGTGTGGTTGTAGCAAACAGATTAATATGCAGAGAGTTGGCAATGACTTTGAATAATGCTATGCAAGCTTAATAGAAATCAGTCAAAATGAACAGTGCTTTCTAGTCATATACACAGTGCCATCTGAGGATCCGATTTGTCTGAAGGAATCAGCTTTGCTTGTTGTTCATTGCTGTGGATAAAATGTGCACAGTAAGTTCCCCCTCCCCCCCCCCAAGCTTCTCATATTCTCCACAATACATACTTTTGTCTCTCTTCCTCCCCCCCAGTTTGAGAACTTCTGTGAGTATAAGGCTGTTTTCTATTTCTTTTATCATTCCCCTGCTCTTCTCTAAACCCTCTCTAATTTATCAACATTCTTCTTCAATTGTGGACTCCAGAACCGGACATAGTATTTCAGCAGCAGTTGTACGAGTCACTGCTTCCCAGGATAGAGTCCCCCATCTTGTACGGTTGACCTAGATTCTTGGTTCCTAGATGTATATGTGACCAATTGGGAGTTCTGTCTGTACCACTTCTAAATTTTGGATGATTTTATGAAATTGTATCATGAAATTACTGTGTCATGGAAAGCCTATATGTATGTTGATCTTCCATGAATTAGCAGAGTTGTAACATCTCTGCCAGGCCAGAGAGGCAATGGTGAGTGAGCAGCAATTAACAATAATTTATTCAAAGTAAAGCACCTTAGGACACTAAGTTTGATCTACCTGGGAGAAGACACTTCCTCCTCTTGACTGAAGAGCAGGGGGGAGAGAGACTTGGGAATAATGGAAAATTACCAAAAGGCAGAACAAAAGAAGCAGGTGATCCCAGCAGGAATCTATAAAAGGACTCTCAGAAGTGAACTGGAAGCAAGCGCTGTCTTGCACCAGAATCAGGTGAGGGGAGCTGCTGCTGGGGCAGGGTAGGCAATGGGGTGAAAGATCCTGCCTGATGGAGCACAAATGATCTCCCAAGGGAAGGGTGAGCTAGTGAGGGACACTTGCATTTAGGATGTTGTATTGTTTTGTGTGATCTGTACTTTCATGTGCTTTATACATAATTAAGTTTAAAGAACATAAAGTTGTTTGAACAAAGTGTGTGTGTACTGATTCACAACTACTGTTTGCCCCTCAGAGAGTTAAACTGTATACCAGAAGCTTCCCACATGTTGGGTGGAGTTCTGGGAGAGGGGTGTGTTTAAGTATTGGGAAGTCAGAGGGGTCAGGGCCGTGCTCAGAGCAGGTGGGCGATTGGACAGTTGGTTCCAACACTCGGAGGGGGTGCCAAATAGAAGGACTGCATGCCGAGCATGTGCCTGACAACACCAAGATTGGGGCAGTGGCTGGACTCCATTCAGGCTAACACACACTAGGGGATCCAGAGCACAGAGGGTTGGCTTCCCCTCTCAGCAGTCCTAGAGGATGGCCAGGAAGGGACACTCACGAGGATCAGTGACAGTGATTGGGATCTACATGGTAGCCTGGTGTGATTTTTAAAAACTGTTGCCAGGGGTTATACTTTTGCTCTTAAACTGAAAGTTGGTAGCAGGTCTCTTAATTTGTCTCAGGTAGAAGCTAGTTAGCAAGTCTGAATTACAAGCAGCTCATGAAAGAGCAGCTCCTGAGCCTGTGTGCACACTGAGGTCTGTCTGCTGCTGCTGTTCAGAAGAAATTAGAGCTGATGGCCATGCTGCACTCATATCCCATGAGGCAGGATGGGACACCTGCTCCAAACCAGGGGCCAGAAGAGGTCCCTTTTTCTCTTACAGGCCATGCGGTGACTGAGCAGATGGAGCCAGAGAGGGCCGGAGCTGTGGAGGCTGGAGTGGAAAAGGCTGCTCAAGGAGGAGAGGCAGATAGAGCTAGGGACGTCAGAGTGGAGGCAGAACTGGACTCACAAAAGTTTGCTGACCAGGACAAACGTAGCTGGCTTGAACAGGACAAGAGGGTCAAGTCACGCTAATGGGACGCCAGAGGAAGGATGTAGGTGTGCCTGATCAGGGGCTAGCAGGCAAACAGATATGAGTATGATGCCTGTGGCCTGCATCACTGGACCCCAAAGAAAGTTCTGGCATTCTAAGTGTGGGAAGTGATTTTTCTTGATGTTTTCTGTAGTGATGTCCAGAGGGCTCAGGTGCAAACCCACCAAGGCCAAACTCTGTGGATCAATGGGGCAAACTTGCTGTCTACCCTAATTGGAAAATAAGTCAGTGCTGAGTGAGTCTGTGGCCAAGAATCCTGTTGGGAGAAGATACTGGTACAGCAAGGAAACACTGTGGGCCAGAATGCCACTGGGAGCAGGGAAACTGAGGCACAACTACAAGGTGCTGTGGTCAGAACTCCGCTGGAAGCAGGGAAACTAGGCACAGCTAACATGCAATGATTCAAAACTGCAGGGAAAGTGAAACAGGCACATCCAAAAGGTGGTGTGTGTGTGTGTGTGTGTCAGGTCCCCTAGTATGAGGGAGGCTGGGTAATCGAGTGCTACCAATATGATACTCAGCACAGGGTGGGAAAAGCCGCACAGGAGTGTGAAGCTACTCCTGGGTGGAGTGTAAACGCAGGGCCGGCTCCAGGCACCAGCGCAGGAAGCAGGTGCTTTGGGCGGCCAAGGGAAAGGGGCGGCACGTCCAGGTCTTCGGCGGCGGGTCCCTCAGTCCCTCTCAGAGGGAAGGACCGGCCGTCGAAGAATGAAGCGGCACGGTAGGGCTGCCGCCAAAGTGCCGCCGATCGCGGCTTCTTTTTTTTTATTATTCGCCGCTTGGGGCGGCAAAAAAAGCTGGAGCCAGCCCTGTGTAGACGTTAAGGAGGGGAAAAGGTGCCCCTTAATCTATGGGTTAGGGTGGTCAGTTGAGATATAACTAAACCTGAGGGGATCTGGGGAAGGAAACACATCTCACTTCTCTCCAAGGGGCTGTGAACATGGGAAATGACCTATAATGTTGTCATGCAACTGTATGTTGGTATAATCATTGGAATTGTTTTCTGACTGGGTGTATGAAGGCACATTAATAAGTGGTAGAGCAGATGCTCTGACCAGAATGGTGCCAGAACATCCCTGGAGTACTTGTCGTGTACCCCTGCTCTTATTTTTGAAAGGGGCAGAAATGTGACAACTTACGGATTCTCTCTGTACCACTCCTGAATTCTGGATGATGTTATGAAATTGTATCATGAAATTACTGTGCCATGGCAAGCCTAGATGTATGTGGATCTCCTATGAGTTACCAGGGTTGTGTCATGTTTCTGCCAGGCCAGAGACAATTGTGAATGATCAGCGCTCAACAATCATCTATTCAAAGTAAAGCACCTGGGACAATAAGTTGGCTCTATCTGGGAGAAGACACTTCCTCTTCTTGTCTGAAGGCAGGGGGGCTTGGGAATTATGGAAAATTACCAAAAGGCATAACAAAAGAAGCAGGTGGCCCCATCAGGAGTCTGTAAGGGGACTCAGTGGGAGGAACTAGGGTCCAGAGCCATTCTGCACCAGAATCAGATGAGGGGGGCTGCTGCTGGGTCAGGGTAGGCAATGGGGTGAAAGACCTTGACCGACTGATAGAACACAGATAATCCAAGGGGAAGAGTGAGCATAAAGTTTTTAGATTGAAGAGAGTGTGTGTGGACTGCTTCACAATTACTGCATGCCCCTGAGACAAACTGTAGCCCAGAAGCTTCACATCTGTTCGGGGTAGTTCTGAGAGAGGGGCACATGTTTAAATATTGGAGGGTCAGGCCTGTGCTGAGAAGGGCTAGGCGGTTGGACAGTGGGTTTCCACACTTGGAACGGGGGGTACCAGATAGAAGATCAGTGCCCTGAGAGTGTGCTTAGGGACCCTGAGATTGGGGCAGTGTCTGAATTCCATTCTGGCTCTAAAAATTTCATATATCCCAGGGGATCCTGAGCACAGAGGCTTGAATTCCCCTCTCACCGGTCCTAGAGGACGACCAGGAACGGGCTCTCACTAGGATCTGTGACAGTATATATTTACTTTTAGCCACATTAAAACAAATATTGTTTGCTTACTCCCAGCATGCCATGCAATCCAGATTGTTCCATATTAGTGACCTGTTCTCTTCATTATTTACCACTCCCTCAAGTCTTGTCATCTGCAAACTTTAGCAGTGATTGTACGTTTTCTTCCAGATCATTAATAAAGATGTTAAATAGCATAGGGCCACGAATAATTCCCTGCAGGACCCCACTAACAACACCCTCATTCAATGATGATTCCCTATTTACAGTTACATTTTGAGACCTACATATCTGACCTCTCAGTCCTCATCCTCAAAGGAAACCTGCACAGCACTTTTAAAAATGAGCCTTAGAGCTTACATTCATAACTTTGCTAGATACTAAAAATCATACTCAGTGGAGACTCGTTTTATGTTTCATTACAGCAATCTGTAACATACTAACCCTTCGGTAGCCTCTGTTAATTGCCCACTTCATCTTCAATGGTCTCTTGCAAAGTATGTTAACTCCTTATGCTTAACAATCTGTTCCACCTTGCATTAAACTATAATACTCTGATCACCTTTCCCAGACCTAAAGAAGAGTTCAGTGTAGCTCAAAAGCTTCTTTCTTTCACCAGAAGAAGTTGGTCCAATTAAAGATACTACCTCATCCATCTTGGGTCTCATATCCTGGGACCATCACGGCTGCAACTACATTGCAAACAACATTTGGAGACTTAAAGCCAGCTTTTAATCCATTTAATGTGTGCTATGTTAATTTTATGTCTCAGTTTTTTTAATCAAAATGTCATGCGGTACAAAGTCAAATGCCTTACAGAAGTCTAAGGGTACGTCTATACTACCCGCCGGATCGGCGGGTAGTGTTCAATGTATCGGGAATCGATTTATCGCATCTCGTCTAGACGCGATAAATCGATCCCTGAATCGACACCCATACTCCACCTCGGCAGGAGGAGTAAGCGGAGTCGACGGGGGAGTCGTGGCGGTCGACTCACTGCCGTGAGGATGGCCAGGTAAGTCAAACTAAGATACTTCGACTTCAGCTACGCGAATAGTGAATAGCGTAGCTGAAGTTGTGTATCTTAGTTCGAAACACCCCACCCCACCCCCCGCTAGTATAGCCCAGGCCTAAGTATATTACATCAACACTGTTTCCTTTGTCAACCTAACTTGTAATCTCATCCAAAATAATCAAGATAGTTTGATAACCCATGTTGACTGGCGTTAATTACATTACTTTTCTTTAATTCCTTATTAATCAAGTCCCATATCAGCCACTCCATTATCTTCCCTGGGATCAATGTCAGACTGATGGGATGACCCAGATAATTATAGATCTATTTACCCTTTTAAAATATTGGCAGAACATTAGCTGTCTTCCAGTCTTCCGGAACTTTCCTGGTGTTCCAAGACTTATTGAAAATCAACACCAAAGGTCTAGTGAGCTTCTAAGTCAGGTCTTTTAAAACTCTTGAATACAAGTTATCTAGACCTTCTGATTTTAAAATGTTTCACTTTAGTAGCTGCTGTTTAACATCCTCCTGCAGTACTATTGGAATGGAAAGAGTTATATGTTAAGATACAGCATCTGTCTCCCCCCTTCCCCAAATACTGAACAGAATACTGTTGAATACACCTTGACTACCGTGTCCATTTCTGGTTGCCACATCTCAAAAAGGATATAGTGGAACTGAAAAAAGTTCAGAGAAAGGCAACAAAGATGATCAAGGATATGGAACAGCTTCCATACAAAAGAGAAACTAAAAAGATAAGGGCTGTGCATCTTAGAAAATAGTCAACTAAAGGCATGGGGAGGGTATATGATAAGTCTATAAAATCATGAATGGTGTGGAAAACGTGAATAGAGAAATATTATTTATCCTTTGCCACAACTCAAAAAATAGGGGTTACCTAACAAAAATAATAGGTAGAGGTTTAATATAAACAAGAGGAAGTATTTTTTCACACAATGTACAATTAACCTGTGGAACTTATTGCCATGGGATATTGTGATGGCCAGAAGTATAACTGGGTTCAAAAAATAACTAGATATGTTCATGGAGGATAGGTCCACTGATGGTTATTAGCCAAGATGGTCAGGGATGCAACCTCATGCTCAGGATGACCCTAAACCTCTGACTGCCAGAAGCTGAGATGGAAAGCCCTGTTCTGTACACTTTCCATGAGACTATGATACTGGCCACTGGAGAGACAGGATACTGTCCTAGATGGGTCATTGGTCTGACCCAGTACGGCAGTTCCTGTGTTCTTATGTTCAGAAATATTTATTGGGCTCTTCTGCTTTTGCTGCATTATTATTGATAATTCTACCTTTTCTATCTAGTAATTGACCAATACCATTGTTAGGATTCTTTTTTGTTCCTAATATACTTTTTAAAGTTTCTGCTTATTTTCTTTAACTCTGCTGATCATAGATTTCTCCTTGTGTCCCTTTGCTTCCCTTATCAATTTTCTACAATTTCTAGCTTATGATTTATATTCATTTCTATCAACTTCCCCTTTCTTCCATTTGTGTGTGTGTGTGTGTGTGTGTATACATACACACAGTCACACACCTACCTTCCTTCACTTCCCCACTAAACCAGGTATGTTTATTAACCAATGTAGCCTTCTTCCATGATCGTGGCTTTTTGGACCTCTACTAAAGTGTCATTAAACAATTCCCAATTATCATTCACAGTCTTCTGACTAAATTGTTCCTCCTGACTGATTTGGCTTATAATTATTTTCAGCTTTGTGAAATTGGACTTTTTAAAGTACCAAGTATATCAATCACTGGTCAGGACTTTATTCTGTTTGCATATTATAAATGTGCTCAAGTCATGATCACTTGTACCTGTTACCATTAGATTTTTAGTTCTGTGATTAGTTCTTTATCTGTCAAGAGTGGTATAATATAGAATTCCCCCATGTTGGATGCAACACTTTTTGAGTTAGGAAATTGTCATCTATAATGTTTAGAAATTCCAGGGATGTGTTAGTACTGGCAGCATGAGAACTCCAGCATATGTCACTCCATGATCACACAGCTTTTTTCTTACACATTGTAGATAGGTGTACCAAGGAGCTCACCATCCTGTTTCCTAGTGTAATTTGGTGGTCTAGCAGATACCAGCTAATACCCCATCTTGTGCTTTATTTATTAAGACATTGATCCAAGTAGGGCCCTACCAAATTCATGGTCCATTTTGGTCAGTTTCAGTCATAGGATTTAAAAACTCATAAATTTCATGGTTTCAGACATTTAAATCTGAAATTTCATGGTGTTCTAACTGTGGGGATACTGACCCAAAGGGGGGCTGGGGGGGTCACAAGGCTATTGTTCGGGGGTCATGGTATTGTCACCCTTACTTCTGCATTCATGCTGGTGGGGGCGCTGCCTTCAGACCTGGGCAGCTAGAGAGCAGCGCTGCTGGCCGAGAGCCTAGCTCTAAAGGCAGCACCACCCCCAGCAGCAACACAGAAGTAAGACTAGCATGGGATGGTATTGCCACCCTCTCTTCTGCACTGCTACTGGGGGGGGGTTATTTTTTATTACAAATATTTGCACTGTAAAAATGATGAAACACTATTTATTTTGTTTAATTCACCTCAGACAAGTACTGTAGTGCAATCTCTTTATCATGGAAGTGCAACTTACAAATGGGTGGTGGTGTTTTTTGTTACATAACTGCACTCAAAAATAAAACAATGTAAAACTTTAGAGCCTACAAGTCCACTCAGCCCTACTTCTTGTTCAGCCAATCGCTCAGAAAAACAAGTTTGTTTACAGTTACAGGAGATAATGCTGCCCACTTATTATTTACAATGTCTCCTGAAGATAAGAACAGGCATTCGCATGACACTGTTGTAGCAGGCGGCATATGATATTTACATGCCAGATGCACTAAAGATTCATGCTTCAACCACCATTCCAGAGGACATGTGTCCATGCTGATGATGGGTTTTGTTCGATAACGATCCAAAGCAGAGCGGACCAACGTATGTTCATTTTCATCATCTGAGTCAGATACCACCAGCAGAAGATTGATTTTCTTTTTTTTGGTGGTTCAGGTTCTGTAGTTCCCTCATCGGAGTGTTGCTCTTTTAAGACTTCTGAAAGCATGTTCCATACCCTGCCCCAATCAGATTTTGGAAGGCACTTCAGATTCTTAAACCTTGGGTTGAGTGCTGTAGCTATCTTTAGAAATCTCACATTGGTATCTTCTTTGTGTTTTGTCAGACTGCTGTGAAAGTGTTCTTAAAATGAACAACATGTGCTGGATCATCCGAGACTGCTATAACATGAAATATATGGCAGAACTCTGGAATAACAGAACAGGAGACATACAATTCTCACCCTAAGGAGTTCAATCACAAATTTAATTAATGCATTATTTTTTTAACGAGCATCATCAGCATGGAAGCATGTCCTCTGGAATGGTGTCCAAAGCATGAAGGGGCATACAAATGTTTAGCATATCGAGCACGTAAATACCTTGCAATGCTGGCTACAAAAGTGCCATGCGAATGCTTGTTCTCACTTTCAGGTGACATTGTAAATAAGAAACAGGCAGCATTATCTCCTGCAAATGTAACAAACTTGTTTTTCTGAGCGATTGGCTGAACAAGAAGTAGGACTGAGTGGACTTTGTTTTGTTTTTGAGTGTAGTTTATGTAACCAAAAAAAATCTACATTTGTAAATTGCACTTTCACGATAAAGAGATTGCACTACAGAACTTGTCTGAGGTGAATTGAAACATACTATTTCTTTTATCATTTTTACAGGGTAAATATTTGTAATCAAAAATAATATAAAGTGAGCACTGTACACTTTGTATTCTGTGTTGTAATTGAAATCAATATATTTGAAAATGTAGAAAAACATCCAAAAATATTTCATACATTTCAATTGGTATTCTATTGTTTAACAGTGTGATTAAAAGTGAGATTAATCACGATTAATTTTTTTAATTGCAATTAATTTTTTTAGTTAATCGCCTGAATTAACTGCAATTAATCGACAGCCCTATTAGTTTTCTTTCATGTTTCAGTCTGGATGAGTTGCAGAGACAGAGGAACATGTTTCCTAATATTACTATTCCATGCAAGCAAATTACATAGATGCCTCATGGCTGTTATGTTGCAAATGGGTGGGGAGGTATTCACAAGATATCCTCTATGCGGCAGTCCACCCTACAAAAAAAGTTGGGGCCCTGTCCTAGAATGTTTTGCTCCTTGAAAAGCAGTGAAAGCACAAATTTAATTGAAAGCCTATGTTGGTGTTTACAGTATGTGCTGCTCTCTCTGACTCTCAAGTAAACACTGTTAAAAAGTCCTCTTTCATTATTGTAATGGTTTTAGAAAATCCCACTCTCCTCCAAGATAAAGTATTTACCTTTAGTTGAAGCTGGCCCCTTTTTTCTCAAAGGAAGAGGATGTTAGTGCAGGTATCGGCAACCTTTGGCACGCAGCCTGCCAGGGTAAGCACCCTGGCGGGTCGGGCCAGTTTGTTTACCTGCCGTGTCCACGGGTTCGGCCGATCGCGGCTTCCACTGGCTGCGGTTCGCTGCTCCAGGCCAATGGGGGCTGCGGGAAGCGGCACGGGCTGAGGGATGTGCTGGCTGCCGTGTCCGGCCGCCCCCATTGGCCTGGAGCGGCGAACCACGGCCAGTGGGAGCCGCGATCGGCCAAACCTGCGGATGCGGCAGGTAAACAAACTGGCCCAGCCCTCCAGGGCACTTACCCTGGCAGGCTGCGTGCCAAAGGTTGCCGATCCCTGGTGTAGTGCATAAAATGGACAGATGTCAAGATTGGACTGAGTTTCCTTTCCTAGAGTTACTCATTATGACAATTCAAATGGTAAAAGTAAACGATGAATAGACTTGTTATGGAATGCAAAATTGTTTCGTTCAGTACTTGGTGCTTTTTGTGCAACAGCTAGTTCAACTCATGCATTTGAAAGCAGTTTGGACACTACGTTTTGTATAGATAATGCATGGAAAATGTTTGCTGAAATTTTGCCAGGCATAGGGAAATACAGTGTAGATGAAATTACTATAACGTGGGTTCACAACTGGTTGGAAAACCATTCTCAAGGAGCAGCTATCAATAGTTCGCTGACAGACCTGGTGGGAGGCGTATCTAATTGGGTCCCACAGGGATCTGTTTAGGGTTCAGTACTTATCAACATTTTCACTGACTGGGTAATGGAGTGGAGAGTATGCTTTCAAAATCTGCAGGTGACACCAAGCTGGGAGGGGTTTCTAGCACTTTGGAGGACAGGATTAGAATTCAAAATGATCTTGACAAATTAGAAAATGGATCTGAATTCAACAAGATGAAACTCAGTAAAGACAAATGCAAAGTATGGCACTTAGAAAGGAACAACAAAACGGGATTAACTGGATGGGCAATAGCACTTCAGAAAAGGGTCTGGAGGTTATAGTGGATCACAAATTGAATTTGAGCCAACAACATGATGCAGTTGCAAAAAAGACTAATATCATTCTGGGGTGTATTAACAGGAGTGTCATATGTAAGACCCTGGAGCTAATTGTTGGCACTGATGAGGAAGGCTGGGAAATCCCCATAATCTGAGTTTTTTAAGAACAGATTAGACAAACACCTGTCAGGGATGGCCTAGATACATTTAGTCTTGCTTCACCATGGGGGAGGATGGATTAGCTGACCTCTCGAGGTCCTTTTCAGCCTTACATTTTTATGATTCTATGATCCTGGCAACAACAGATGGGTATGATCCATCAAGCAGTGTCCCATCTTTACTATTCAACATAGATGCTATGGTGCAGTTTTGTTAAAGATGCAAATCTGAAACTGGCCACTAGCTGGCAGGCTGACATCTAAAATTCAGTTAGATTCTGCTGCCCTGGTAAATAGGAAAGCAACAGAAATATATTCTTTCATATATTTTAAGAGGCTTCCTTTTAGCAACACACAATGAGAATGCACACACAGGCTTCAAAAACATGATAGTAGCTTAGTTTATGTACATTGATTTTTAGCAAAGCTAGCACTATAATGAAATAACACAATTTGCTTTTATACCACGAGGCTTGAGTATCTTTCAAAAAAGTAAGGCTTTAATTAGTTGTTCCTTAAACTAGCTGCTGTTCTGAAGGAAAGGTTATTTAAATGATCAGCTAACATTTACTCTTTTTTCCCCCCTGGATATTTTTTTATCAGAGAGAAATAAACCATGGTCTGTGTTAGCCAGTGATGACACAGGCAAGGTCCACTATATTCTCTTTTACAGAGTATCACCACAGGGTACCTTCCTTTTTCAGAGGACATTCTTTTCCTCTGTAAAAGAGAATAGAGTTGTCATGAATGTTTTTCCTAATGTAAGTGCCTTAGCATGGGAATGCTTGGGGGATCCCAAGATGGAAAACAAAAATATTTTATGTTGAAATAAATGTTTATTTCAAAAGCCAATTCAAAACAAATATTTTTATTATTAATTTTCTAGCTGAAACTTTTGTCAAAATCCACATTTTCTCATGGAAAATTTCTATTTCAGCACAAGTACATTTTTCAATGGGAAAATTTTTCAAACAATTTCAACCAGTTCTAATCCTTAGCAAGTTGGACAGACGGATGGACATATGCATCCACTTCTTAAAACACACAGTTTAATATCTACCATAAAATTTAAATTATTCTAAGCAATATTAATCTGTTATAGTAAGGAAGGCTTAGTAAATCAGAAGTAGTTATCTTACTACAGTAAAATGTATATATACTGTATTAAATCTCTTGAATTCAATGAAAATTGAAATAAGTCAGATATTGGAACAGTTGAACCTAGGCAAAACCATAAATGCTTACCATAGAAATTAAAGTTGAAAAGACCCATTGTCATCTTTCCCCATTGATTTCAATAGAGAATGAATTTTTTCCTGTCCTAATTTCTCTCGCTTTCTAGCTGTTAGCAGGAAAACGATGGGCTTCATGGAATACTCATCTCCCCTCTAGTTTAACTATATAATGTTAATTTTAAAAGACCATAATTTTGAAGCACATTCTGAAACCCTCTCACCACCATCCATGGTGCCCAGCTCGTGTGCCTCAACCCAAACCTGAGAAGCAGGACTTTGATAGATGACAGTTATTCAATCTCTATAGCTGTAGAGAGGAAGGAAGGTCCAGTGGTTACGGAGGTAGTCTGGGACATGGGAAACGTGGGATCAATTCCCTACTGTGCTGCAGACTTCCTGTGTGATCTTAGGCAAACCATTTAGTATCCCCATGTCTGTTTCTGCCACCTATAAAAATGGCAGAAATACCCCCACAGGAGGCAAATACATTATAAATTATAAATACATTAACGAATGTGAGGTGCTCAACTACTACAGCAATAAGTGCTGTTTAAGTAGCTAAGGTAGACAGCTACCTAGGTCAGTCCTTGGTATCAGTCTGCCAGCAGGTGTGTTTAATTGTTGTTGTAAAATAGTACAAATATTAGTATATAAACAGAACTAGGCTCAGCCCATCACTCATATAGTGACCTAATCACATAGGACAGTTAGCAGCCATAAGTTGTCAACCCTTTTCAGTTACTCCTATTGTCCTGGGCTGGATTCGAATTGGCAGAGTGACCTAATCCGTATGGCTTTATATCCCCTTTTCACTCCTCTATTCTAACCAGTCCCAGGGTCTTTCAGCTTTAAGACATGAAGATCCTCTTCAAAAGAAACAAAAAACTGAACCAAAGCAGCCACGTAAAATATGCAAAACACAACTATTTGAGCAAATGTCCTTTCAAGATGATGTATCACAAGCTTCAGTATTTATATTACTTCTCATTTATCAACCTTTTACATCGCCTTGATTCAGCCTGAACAAACCTGAATAATACGTAATACAGGTGAATGGGAAGGCAAAAACCCAACAGCAGGGATCTGACAATTTTTTAAGAGAAAAAGAGAATACACTATTTTCTAGATAGAAATAAAAGTTCCTCCTTATCCACTCATGGATTTCTTTGAACTCAGGTAAGAGGAATAATTCAAACAGTTTATTTAACATCATGCACTATCATTTTTATCCTCTCAAGTCAGTAGGTAAGTTACTTTCAGGTTTATCTGGCATATTGACGAGCACTGGTGAAGCATTGCTGTGGAACAGAGCTGTACTTGCTGGTTCATCGGGATCAACGTATTTCAGCTTCTGGCACTCACTTTTCATGGTTTGAACTTTCTTGTCATATCTCTTAAGGCAACATTTTATGGTGTATTTGAAAATTAGATAGCTCAATTCACTTACATTTAATACAATGCACAAGCACGAAGTCACCACCACAAAATAGAGGAAGACTTTCTTCTCTGTGGGCTTGGAGATATAGCAATCTACAGTGTTAGGACATGGCCTCATGTCACACTTCACAAGGCGTGGCACATTGAATCCACCATACAACTTGTAAAACAAAACCAGAAAACCAATTTCAAATCCTGTTTTGAAAATGAGACTGATGAGATAAGTGCACAACAATCCACCATCCATACTCCCTGGGGTCTTGTAAAGTTTCTTTTTGTGTCGCTTTTCCCTGCTCTCTCGATAGGCAACATGGAGAACAACCAAAAGAGAAGGGGTGGAGACCATGATCAATTGCAAGGCCCAAAGCCTGATCTGGGAAATAGGGAAGAAGTGGTCAAAGCAGACGTTTTCACAACCCGGTTGCCTGATGTTGCACTCGAATTCCTGCTGTTCATTCTTCCAGACATGTTCTGCTGCCACAACATAGACAAGCAAGCGGAATATAAACACAATAGCCAACCAGATCCTACCAATCCCTGTTGAATATTTAGTCACTCCACTTAGGATGTCTCGCAGGAATCCCCAGCTCATGTTTTTTTCTGAAGGAAGGACAAAATGCTGTAACAAATAAACATATGGTTAGAGATTTCCTTTCCGCTGGAGAAAGAACAAAAAAGAAATACATCCAAGCTGAATCATATTAGTATAACTAGTATCTAAACCAGCCTAAAATAATTAAGATCAAAGTGCTGCTCCTCGAGCCACACGGCAGATTTTAGAGCTGATATTCGGTACCTCCTATGGTTGCGAATACTGAGAACAGTTTAACAGCAAGTGTAGGCAGGCCCAAACCATGTTGGGCACCGTATCAGACAGTGAGGTTCAGCCTTGCTCCAAACATGCTATAAATACAAAGTGGGACTGTTCTTATTAATGTTAAGAGAAATCATAAAAATTTCCCATGAAAGAATAGTTTGACTATTTTAGGACCCAGGGAGCTCCCAGGAATCAAGGCTAAAACTACCATGTGCTCACCATATGATATAAATTAGGGGGAAAAGGCAACCATAAGGAGTATGGTGTCCATAATAGCATCTTCAACCCAGGCTGCACAGGTGAATCTGTTCTATTATAGGATGTTGCTATTTCCCGCCCTCCAGAGATACTGTACTTAAGTGGAGAAGCAGCTGCAATGACTATCATTAAAAAGTAATAATTTTGCTAGCAGATATCAGTTAGAACAATAAATAATAGAACAATATCTTAAGAGAAGGAAAAGCTGATATCTTGGCTGTGTCTTGAATAATAGCAATTGCAGACATTTTGATGGTGACCATTGCATATGAAAAAATTATGGGCCAAGAACATCCCAGGTGCTGGATGCATTTGGTGCCACAATTTGAAGCATAATGATAAAGATAGGAAGATGATTGTAATCTCTCTCCAATATAAATGGATGGAAAATCTTATTTATAAAAGATTTGGTTTCATTTTTTCCCTCCTTCTCACTGTTCCATTTACAGGCTAATATGGAATGGGAGTTACTTCATTGTCCTTCATTACTTTTAGCTAAGCACATTTGTATTCAAGAAAACGTGTCTGAAATCCTCCTCAAAGGTTAATGTCTGTGTGAATGATTAAAATGAACTACTTCTCTGTAAAACAAGGATTAGTTTTCACCATAGGGAGTGTCACCTGGCACATCTAACTATTTGCCAACAGCAAATCCATATGATGTCACCCAACAGCCTTTGTGAGTCCTTTAAGCAAAGCCAAAATAAGTTGCAGCTGGTAGGCCAAATGTATTGTCAAACAAACAAGCAGGCCTATAAAATCATCAACGTAAGAGGTGTTCCAAGCCCCAGGCTTCTTTCTGTCCTTTGAAAATGGTAGATTTAGTGCTGACATTCATCTTCTCTGTGTTTGTGTTTAATTTATGTTCTGCTACGTTCAGACCCTCCCCTCTTTCCTGTGCTTTATGGGGGGTGCAAAATTTGCCATGCAGTTCAGTTGCTGTAAAAGGACTATATTTGTCTGCTTTTTATGGATTATGTGCATAAAATTAACAGATTCATACATTATAAAGCCAAAAGGGACCACTGTGATCATCTACTCTGATTTCCTATATAACACATAGGACTTCCCTAAATTCCTACTTGACCTAGGGTATACGTTTTAGAAAAACATCCACTCTGGATTTTAAAAAATTTCCAGCACTGACAGAGAATCCAGTACAACCCTTGGTAAATTGTTCCAAAATACTGGGGGCCGGGGGGGGGGGGGGGGGGTTTTTTTTGNCACGAGGTGAATATAGCTGAACCGTGTGAAAATAGTGATCATAACATAAAATTTAATATCCTGGGGGGGGGGGGACACCAAAGTAGCCCACTATGGTAGCATTTAAATTTCAGAAAGGGAAACTACACAAAATTTAGGAAGTTAATTAAACAGATATAAAAGGTACAGTGTCAAAAGTGAAATCCCTGCAAGCTGCATGGAAACTTTTTAAAGACACCATAATAGAGGCTCAATTTAAATATATACCCCAAATTAAAAATCACAGTAAGAGAACCAAAAAAGTGCCATCGTGGCTAAACAACAAAGTAAAAGAAGCAGTGAAAGGCAAAAAGGCATCCTTTAAAAAGTGGAAGTTAAATCCTATTGAGGAAAATAGAAAGGAGCATAAACTCTGGCAAATGAAGTGTAAAAATACAATTAGGAAGGTCAACAAAGAATTTGAAGAACAGCTAGCCAAAGACTCAAAAAGTAACAGCAAAATTTTTAAGTACATCAGAAGCAGGAAGCCTGCTAAACAACCAGTGGGGCCACTGGACAATCAAGATGCTAAAGGAGCATTCAAGGAAGATAAGGTAATTGCGGAGAAACTAAATGAATTATTTGCATCAGTGTTCATGGTTGCTGAGGTGAGGGAGATTCCCAAACTGGAGCCATTCTTTTTAGGTGACAAATTTGAGGAACTGTCCCAGATTGAGGTATCATTAGAGGAGGTTTTTGAACAAATTGATAAATTAAGCAGAAAGAAGTTACCAAGACCAGGTGGTATTCATCCAAAAGTTCTGAAGGAACCCAAAAGTGAAATTGCAGAACTACTAACTGTGGTATGTAACCTATCATTTAAATCAGCTTCTGTACCAGATGACTGGAGGATAGCTAAGGTGATGCCAATTTTTTAAAAAGTCTCCAGAGGTAATCCCGGCAATTACAGGCCGGTAAGCCTAACTTCAGTACCAGGCAAACTGGTTGAAACTATAGTAAAGAACAGAATTGTCAGACACATAGATGAACATGATTTTTGGGGGAAGAGTCAACATAGTTTTTGTAAAGGGAAATCATGCCTTACCAATCTACTAGAATTCTTTTGAGGGCGTCAGCAAACATGAGTACAAGGATGATCCAGTAGACAGAGTGTACTTAGATATTCAGAAAGGCTTTGACAAGGTCCCTAACCAAAGGCTCTTAAGCAAAGTAAATTGTCATGGCGTAAGACAAAAGGTCCTCTCCTGGATCAGTAACTGGTTAAAGGATAGGAAACAAAGAATAGGAATAAATGGTCAGTTTTCAGAATGAAGAGAAGTAAACGGTGGTGTCCCCCAGGGGCGTCTATACTGGGACCAGTACTGTTCAACATATTCATAAATGATCTGGGAAAAGAGGTAAACAGGTGGCAAAATTTGCAGAGGATACAAGACTATTCAAGATAGTTAAGTCCAAAGCAGACTGCGAAGAGCTACAAAGGAATTTCACAAAACTGGGTGACTGAGCAACAAAATGGCAGATGAAATTCAATGTTGATAAATGCAAAGTAATGCACACTGGAAAACATAATCCCAGCTATACATATAAAATGATGGGGTCTAAATTAGCTGTTACTACTCAAGAAAGAGCTTGGAGTCATTGTGGATAGTTCTCTGAAAACATCCACCTATTGTGCAGCGGCAGTCAAAAAAGCTAACAGAATGTTGGGAATCATTAGGAAAGGGATAAGATAGAAGATATTATATTGCCTCTATATAAATTCATGGTACGCCCACATCTTGAATACTGAGTGCAGATCTGGTCACCCCATCTCAAAAAAGATATATGGAGTTGGAAAAGGTTCAGAAAAGGGCAACAAAAATGGTTAGGGGTATGGAACAGCTTCCTTATGAGGAGAGATTAATAAGACTGGGACTTTTCAGCTTGGAAAAGAGACGGCTAAGGGGAGATATGATTGAGGTCTATAAAATCATGACTGGTGTGGAGAAAGTGTTATTTACTCCTCATAACACAAGAACTAGGGGTCACCAAATGAAGTTAATAGGCAGCAGGTTTAAAACAAACAAAAGGAAGTATTTCTTCACACAAGGCACAATCAGTCTGTGGAACTCTTTGCCGAAGTGTGTTGTGAAGGCCAAGGCTATAGAAGGGTTCAAAAAAGAACTAGTTAAATTCATAGAGGATAGGTCCATCAATGGCTATTAGCCAGGATGGGCAGGGATGCAAAACCATGCTCTGAAGTGTCCCTAGCCTCTGTTTGCCACAAGCTGGGAATGGGCAGCAGGGAATGGATCACTTGATGATTACCTGTTCTATTCATTCCCTCTGAAGCACCTGGGATTGCCCACTGTTGGAAGACAGGATACTGGGCTGGATGGACCATTGGTCTGACCCAGTAAGGCTCTTCTTATGTTCTTATTTTCAAAGGTTAATTACCCTTGCTGTTAAAAAAAATTGTGACTTAATTCTAGTCTAAATTTCTCTAGCTTGAACTTTCAGCCATTAGATCTTGTTATACCTTTGTCTGCTAGATTGAAGAGCTTTACATTTATGTTCCCCATGTAGGTACTTATTGACTGTGATTGAGTCATCCTTTAACCTTCTCTTTGTTAATATCACCTTGTGCCAAATAGATAAAACTTAAAATGTGGGTGTAATAGGCAGGCTGGAGGGCCAGGTGGCCTAGTGGTTAGAGCACATGGCTCTCAGTCTCCTGCTTGGTTGTGGAGCTTCAGACTCTAAGGCTGGGTAGGTAGGGGGACTCGGGCTCTCCCCCTGCATCAGGTCCCAGCCCAGTGCAACTCCCAGCAGACAGTCTATATCCACTGCCCTGGGCTACTTCCTACCAGTCTGTTCAGTTTAGGGTTTGTCTCCCACCAATCCAATTTGCTGGGTGGCTTGCTCGTGGGTTTTGGGCGGAACCTTGTCACGTTCCCAGGCTCCTTCTGGTGGGGCAGCCCCAATTTGGTGAGGGTGAGCCCCACAATATCTCTGTGGTTTGCTCAGTTACCTCAGGTGCTGGAGCCTCCTAGGTCCCATTCAGTCTCCCTGGGCTGGGGAGACAGTGCTTACTCCCAAGTGGCTTACTTGGCTGGCAGACTAGTGACCCTTCCTCTAGGAAGGGAGGCAGCTAGCTCCTGCCGCTTCACCAGTCAGTCCTGAACTGGGCCAGGCTCCCTCCCTTTTTTCCCTCTCCAGGCCTGGCATTGGCTGCAGGTATAACGGGGTGGGGCTAGCTGGGCCCAAAGCCTTTATTTAACTCCTGCTGTGCTGGTGGGTAGGTTCTCTGCTTCATCACACAAACCCTCCCCCAGGACACCATTTGGGGTCCCCCCCGATCTGTTCTCCTCTATGCCATGAAAAGAAGGCAGCATTCAGGTTGGCTCTTCAAGCCCAGTGTTGAAGGCAGAAGGAAAAGGGCTGGAGGGAGTGGTACTATCTCAGAATTCGGGGGTTAGTATCCTTCATGGCATGTAGCCATCGTAGGGGGGTATGGTCGGTGACTAATGTGAAGTGAGTGCCCAGAAGGTAGTAGCAGGGCAAGTCCATAGCCCACTTTACTCCCAGTGCCTCCTTTTCAATCACAAAGTAGGTCGTCTTCCTTGGGAACAGCTTTCAGCTAATGTACAAGATGGGGTGCTAGTCATCTCACACTACCTGGCTCTTAGGCCCGCGTCCGATCCATCAGTCAGTAGCAGGAACTCCTTGGTGAAGTCTGGGCTGTACAAAATGGGTTCTCTGCAGAGTTGGGCCTTCAGGACTTGAAAAGCCTCCTCACAAGCTTTCGTCTACTTTGTCGTCTAGGTACACAGCAGCGAATTGGCCATGGTCCATTAGTCGCTGGACCATGGCCAGGACCCCAGGCAACCCAAAGGGCATTGTCTGGAAGTGAAAGAGCCCAAAGGGAAGTTGGGAAACTGTCTTTTCCCTGGATTCTGGTGTGAGGGGGATCTGCCAATATTCCTTTGTTTGATCCAGAGTGGTGATGTATTCTGCTTCCCCTAGCTGGTCAAGTCGTTCATCAACGCGAGGGTTCGGCGACCAGGAGAGAAGGGAGTAACTGGTCCTAGTTTCGGACATCCATAAGGACAAACTTTCGGAGCATCGTCTTTAGTGTTCTGTTTAATCTTTCTACCAGGCCGTCTGTTTGGGGGTGGTGATCAGATGTCCTGAGAGTCTTGATTTTCAGCATTCGGCACAGCTGCTTGATCATCTATGATAACGTTTTTTTCCTGATCTGCTAAGATCTCCTGCAGCACCCCAACCTGAGCAAAGATTTTCATCAGTTCAGCGGCCACCGTTTTGGCATTCATAGAATGTAATGGTACCACTTCCAGGTACCTGGTTATATAGTTTACTATAACTAAAATGAACTAGTATCCTGCAGTGCTCTTCTCCAAAGGGCCAGCTATGTCCATTCCAATCCGCTCAACTGGCATGCCTACTAGTGGGAGGGGGATCAAGGGAGCTCTCTCTGTTGGCTGAGGGCTGTGAGCTGACACTCCGGGCATGAGGAACAGAAATCCAGAACAAAAAAATGGGCTAGAATCCGGGCTAACATCTTCTCCCCCCCTACATGTCCCTTGAAGGATATAGCGTGGGCAAGTTGCATCACCTCCCTCTGGGAGGATCGGGGTATCAGAAGCTGATTCCAAACTTCTCCAGTCCGCTGGTCCTTCTCCCGGCAATATAGCTGGTCCTCCTGAATTTTGAAGGGTGGGAACACTCCGCTTGATGGGGCTCAATGGTCTCCCCATTTACTACCACCACTTGGGTGTATGCTCAGTTCAGCATGTTGTCCACCCATTGTTCCTCTACAAAGTGGGAGAACTGGTTCAGAATCTCTGACTCAGGTAATGGGGGGGCCTCTTCATTATGCTTTGATGGGGCTTTGTCTTGCTAGGTTGGCTCCGATGCATGGAATGTCCCCTCACCAGGATCGGGGATCTCCCCTACTACTCTGGTTAAGTATGGGATCAGCACCACAGCGTATTGGGCTTGGAGCCAGAGGTCTACTACGGCCACCTGCTCAAAGTTTCAAGGAAGGCCTCAGGATCATCATTGGGCCCCATCTTGGTAAGTCTTATGGGGTGGCAGCATGGGTGGTGCGTGAGTCTTCTCTTTGGGGAGGCTTACACATGAGCGCTGGGAGCTCCCTAGAAGTGGAGGGGTCCACCGTGGCCCTGCCTCCCCAAGGCCCTGCCCCCACTGACTCTTCCGCCGAGGCGCCCCCTGCCCACCTGCCTCTCACTACTCCTCCCTGCCTCTTCCCCCGAGGTCTGCCCACCCACCACTCACTCCTTCCCCCTACCTCTTCCTCTAAGGCCTGCCTGCTCACCCACCACTCGCTTGCTCCTCTCTGCGGTGGAGAGGAGTGAGCGGTGGGTGGGGTCTCAGGGAATGAGGCAGAGCAAGGGTGGGACCTTGGTCCAGGTGTCAGTGGCCCCCCCACTTTTAGGGAGCTTCACTTCCAGCACCCCAAAGGTGATGGGCCAGCACACCTCCAAAGGAAGGTGACCCATGCCACAACTGCAACATTTGCCCTTCTGCATGGCCAGCCTTTTCTGGGGAGGCTTAGCTGCCCCAAGCCTCTTATACGTGGCGCCCATGGGTGGCAGTTGCAGCTGGGGCAGGGTTTGCTGGCTCTGTGGGAGTGGGTGGCCATAATATCATGACCACCTGCTGGACCAACTGTTGCTGCTGCTGGTTGGCCATTTGCAGAAGCAGTTTTGCTGATGATGATGGTGGGTGTTTTGTTCGGCCATCGGTTTTAGTAGCTGTTCCATTTCCATTTAGCTAGAGTGCTGGTTGCTTGAGGGTTTCTTTCTCTCTCTTTTTTCTTCAGTTCCCTAATCTACCCGCATTCTTCACCAATCTGTAACAGGCGGCTTGAGGAGCTGGACAGCCTAGTGGTTACAGCGCATGGCTCACAGCCCCCTGCTTGGTTGAGGAGCCTCAGTCTCTAAGGCCAGAGGAGTTAGGGGGACCTGGGCCCTCCCTCTCCACTGGGTCCCAGCCCAGGGCCCTGTGTACATCAGCCTTTGAAGGGGGGGGTACCTCCCTACTTCCCACCAGTCTGTTCAGTATGGGGCATGGACCCTCTAGTCTAATTTGCTGGGCGGCTTGCTTCCCATAGGGTCCTCTCTTGTGTCATGGGTTGTGCCTTACCACAGTCCCAGACTTCTTTGGGCAGGGCAGCTGCAAGCTGGATGAAGGCAAGACCCACAATGTCTATGCGGTTCGCTCACTCACCTCAGATGCTGGAGACTCCTGGGTCATCTTTGCAGTCTCCCTTGGCTGGGGAGACAGTGCTTACCCCCAGGTGGCTGCCTTGGCTGTCAAGCTAGTGCTCTTTCCCCTCAGGCAGGAGGCAGCTAGCTCCTGCCCCTTCGCCAGTCAGCCTTGAACTGGGCCAGGATCCCTCCTTTTCTCCCCCCTCCAGGCCTGGCATTGGCTGTAGGGTGGGGCTTTCTGGACACAAAGTCTCTCTTTAACCCTGCTGTGCTGGTGAGCAGTTTCTCTGCTTTATCACAGTTAGCATGCAATGTGACAGAGCAGAATTTTTTAACTTCCTCTTCTGGGGTAGGATATATATATATATATATTACAAATGGAGTTTGAATTTTTGGATATTGTATATATTAATATTTAAATGAGCATATTGTATACAAATGAATATTCTGTTAGCATACTTAGCCCAATACAGATAAATTAAAGTGTCCAAATATAAAAAAAAGTTTAATTATAAACCTAAGTCTGAAATAATTAAAACAAACAGTAAAACAATAACTGCTATTGTCTAACATGCAACTAAGCCATTATAACTGTATAACTATATCTCCCCATGTGTCCAAGTAAATATTTCCTAATAAAATCTAAAGCAGCCTACAAATTTTAGACATAATTCCCTTTGTCATATGTAAACATTCGAACAGAGGATTACAATGTAATGGTGTTTTCTGATGAATTTTACAGTTTTACTAAGTGCTATTAAGACACTAACTTAAGTTAATATGAATGACATCAGAGGATGAGATGGTGTGAGATTTCAAGCATGTGGAGTGAGGTTATCCCCCAGGTTCAAGTGTTCAGGAGCAGGTTGCCAAAAATTGTGGAAGCCTTTTACAGAAAGAGGTGAAATTGCATATGATACTTGCTCTGCTAGGCATAGATATTCCCAGTAACAACAAATATTGCACTTCCAATAACAATACAAATCAGACCTTAAAATATATGCCTTTTTATCCTGTCTAAAGCTTGCCATGGGTTGGTAAAATACCCATAACTAAGTAGTTCTGTGAGATTTGATTTGACCTGATCTATATAAGTGCCAACAATGGTTATTTTTATTATCAATTACACAATCAAAGGAGCAGCACCAGACTTGTTCTCTGACATTAACCTTCTGGACATTATTTCAGCTAGACGTTACTGGATATTTGTTTTCATTGTTCTTTGATAACAATGATTTTTTCTCTCACTAAATGGTATAACACTTTCTTTATACCAGTCTCCATACACATTATCTTCCTGCTGATTCCAGAGGAAGCCATAAGAAGCATGTAAATTTTTAGCAGTATGCCACAACCTGTGCACTGTGTGATACCACGATCCAGTTTATGCAAATACTTGCTACATTCTGTCTAAGCAAATTCCATTTAACATTCAGACTTCTGTGTAGGAGCCAACTATCCCACGATATTAGACTGAATTATTTTTCCAAAATTATAGACGTTTGCTGGGACGTTCTTTTACCTGTAGATCAATGTTGCATTTTAAATCCTCCACTTCTGTACCGGGTATACTTCATTTCATAGTTTAACACATGCCCTAACCTTTATCACAGAAACCTGCCTATGTTTCCTATGTGTTTCCCCACCATCCTTGCTGTAGAGGTCTTCTTTTGTGCATGTCCAGCATCACCAGCTGGATGGGGAGCCCCTGGCAGTGCAATTCCCATCAAAGCCAGAAGGGGGCTACAGGACAGACAGCAAGGGCAGACACACGGTCTCTATCTGGCAAGGCCAGGCCTCCATGTTCTACATGGTTCTTGGAGGATCTGCTGCTTTTGGGGCCCAAAATCCCTTGTTCTGCAAGAGGAGGAGCAAATCTGCCCTCACAGGAAATGATGCCAGGGAAACACTGAGAGAGGGACTTGTGGCGTTTCCAGTCCCCTGTCCCTTTAATTTTTCTCCCTACTTTTTACTCGTTAGCTGTACAGTCAATACAACTGTGGGAGAGTGAGCTGGAGTCTTCTCTGTCCCCTGCATCTTCAGTGGGATTGTTTGCTCAATTCCAGTCCAGAGTCTTAGTTGCTTAGATTCATTCTGGCTCTGACAACACTAACAGAAGTGTGTGCTCAGCATAAACTGCAAAATCTTAGGGCATATCTACACTGCCCCTCCGTTTGGACTATGGGAGTGTGAATAGCAGAGTGCACCAAAGTGTTGCACTGTATCTCTCCCACGTGGGGGCTGAGGACCCGAACTAAAAGATTCCTACTTCACATTAATGTAATCCTGTTTGACAAGGGAAGCGAGCTGACAAACAAAAAAATAAATATGGTCCCACTTAATAAAATACAGACAAGAAGATTAGGGATGTGCCAAGTAGGTTTTCCTTTTCTAACATTAGGTAAATTACTCTCAGTCTCAGAAAACCAGGTTCTGCATTGACTGCTGTGAAAACAGCTTATAGATCAAGTCATCATTCCTACCAAATAACTGTTTTACTTAAGGAATCCCTCCAACGGCAGTGCGGGAATTTTAGGAGGTGTATTGGAACGGAGTGAAGAGAACCTACATTTCTTGTCCTATGAAAATCCATGCTGCAGCTCTTTGTTCGGGGTGGGAGTGGCTGGGGAATCAGCACTTTTGAAAACCAGGCCACCTATGGATTTAGGAATCTATCTTTAGGCACTTGCTTTTGAACATCTCTGCCAGTGGTTCCATATCAGGGAGTGCCTACATACGAACTGGAACTAGAAAAAATGCTCCTTACACCTGGCCCCACCAATCCTACCCTGAGAACTGTCTGAAGAAAAGCACAAAGGAAAGACCTGTCCAGGGAGAAGTGGGAATAAGAGGTTGGAGGGAACTCTCAGACAGCCCTTAGGCACTGTATAGGCCCCAATCTACTGAAAGAGCAAAGAGGAGGAAGAGTTTAAATCATGTAGCGCTGATATAGAAGAGATACAGAAAAGGATTTTAGTTATTGAAGACTTACTTACATAGTTACTTGATTAAATGCTCCTTTGGCTGAAATGAGACTTTTATAAAGTGCTTGTGGAACACACAGCTATACTTTCTGGAGCCATTAATTCTCAATCAACAAGCTCTAGGCAACAAAATGCCAGTGTTTTTACATCTGTAGTCTTCCCTGTGACACTGGCTGAATGTCCATGGGACAAACTTCAGCTGAGCAGGTCTATAGAGTAACAGAGCTTGTTTTGTGGCATTCCTTAGGGTCACATCCAACATTTCTGCCAAAGGAGACGGAAATGTGTCCTTAAAAGGAAAAAATGTTTATTTTATGTGCAATTGTTGCTATATGGCAGTGTAGCTTTTAACTGATGCTCAGGTTGATACTGTACAATGCCATTCATTCTTCAAAGGCTTAGACCAGGGGTAGGCAACCTATGGCACGCATGCCGAACGCGGCACACGAGCTGATTTTCAGTGGCACTCACACTGCCCGGGTCCTGGCCCCTGGTCCGGAGAGCTCTGCAGTTTAATTTAATTTTAAATGAAGTTTCTTAAACATTTTAAAAACCTTATTTACTTTACATACAACAATAGTTTAGTTATATATTATAGACTTATGGAAAGAGACCTTCTAAAAAGGTTAAAATGTATTACTGGCACGCAAAACCTTAAATTAGAGTGAATAAATGAAGACTCGGCACACCACTTCTGAAAGGTTGCCGACCCCTGGCTTAGACTTTGCAGAAAGGGTTCGTCATCAGTTAAAGAATAAAGCACAAAGACAGTGAAAGAGAGTGATTCAGTAGATGAAAGGGAGACAGTAGACTTCCTGATGGAGCAGCACATGTGAGAGTGACATGCAGCTATAGGGAGAGGGGAGGGGAAGGCCAAGCATGGTGAACAGATGGGCCTGAGACTAGAGAAGATGAAGCCATTGTGTGAGGAGTCAAATCCAGACCAGTCTAGGGATTCAGAAAGACCATAAAGGAGGAATTGAAATAGTCAAGTTGGGTTGTGATTGTGACAAGAGGGAGATCACAATAAGGGGGAGTTTTGGCAATGTTCCAGAAGAGGGGAGATAAATGAGCAGAGCAAGTTAGAGGTGACTTCTAGTCTTAGCAAAATTATATTCTGCGTTAACCAAAGGGAAAGTCTAAGATGCTTTATACCCGGAAGGAAGATTTCACTCTTTAGAGCAGGGGTCGGCAACCTTTCAGCAGTGGTGTGCCGAGTCTTCATTTACTCACTCTAATTTAAGGTTTCGGGTGCCAATAATACATTTTAACCTGTTTAGAAGGTCTCTTTCTATAAGTCTATAATAGATAACTAAACTATTGTTGTATGTAAAATAAATAAGGTTTTTAAAATGTTTAAGAAACTTCATTTAAAATTAAATTAAAAGACAGAGCCCCCTGGACTGGTGGCCAGGACCCGGGCAGTGTGCGTGCCACTGAAAATCAGCTCACGTGCCACCTTCGGCACCCGTGCCATAGGTTGCCTACCCCTGCTTTAGAGCATTCAAGAGTAGAATGATTGGTGCAGCGTTAAATGAGCAGAAGGAAGAAAGACAGTTGAATGAGGAAGCAGAGGGACCAGAGAGTAAGTTGAGGGACATGTAAGATTGGTATAATCTGTATTGAGGTGATGTCCAGCTCTGAAGCTAGCAATGAGAGGTCACAAAGGGTGTCAGGAAAAGAGAACAAGAAGAGGGCCAAAGATGGAGCCTCCAGAGTGGAAGGGATGAAGGAAAGATATCATCTCTGTCAGAAATGAAAAGGGAGTCATTAGAGAGAGTTCAAATCAGCAGAGGAGAGGTGGCTGAAAGGAAAAGAGTTTCTTGTTCAAAATACTCTAGAAAAGACATACTGAACAATATGATTGTATGGAGAGTTGTGCCATTAATTGCTAAGCTGCTTGAATATCATTTATTGAAAAATGTATTTGAATAATGCCATGGTTGAATTAATTATTCATTGAACAATTGTATCATTCAGTCAGGTCTACAGCAGCTTGAATAATATGCACTGAATAATTCATTCAATGAATAGCATATTATTTGATTAATAATTTCCCCCAGATTTTGGCCATCTTTGCTAACTTTGTCAGCAGTAGAAAAAGTACCTTTTTACAGAGGAGAATGGGGAATTAGGAAAATGTGAGGGGGAAATGAGCCAATGGCAAATGAAGCTAATCCATCAGGAGTTTGTGGGGCGGAGAAGAGGGGATACTTTCAGGAGGTACTGGTGAGGGAAGGACACTGGGAGTCACCAGGGGAGCACGCAGAGAAGGAATGGGGAGTATTGTGTTGCTGTACAATAAAAGCAGTGGAATGCAGAGGTGGAGCAGAGAGGGCAGGTTGTCAGCCTGGGAAGTGAGGGTGAGGCCCACAAGTTGTGTGTACAGGCTTGGAACTGGCCCAGCAAGCTGTACAATGGTGACATTTTTTTCTGTGTAACCATTGTTGATTTAAAATATCAATTCTGTTCACTACAAGACATAGTCTTTCTTTATGAGTGGCTTTATGACAGAGGAGGGAAGGTGATGGAAACCATTGGGAAAGACACTAAGGGAATGGGGCGGGTGCTGAGAGTCACTGAGGAGGGCACAGGAAAACAGAATGTGGAAAATATGTTGAGACATCAACTTCACTGTGGGGACAGTGAAGTCTAGTGACTAGAGCAAGTTACAAGATGCCAGACCTGCTTCTATTCAGAGTCACACTGATCAAGTCACTTATGGATTGACTTTCAGAGGTGCTAAGCACCCACAAATCCCATTGAAGTCAATGGGAGCTGCAGGTGCTCATCACTTTTGAAAATCAAGCATCAACCCTCAGTGCCTTAGTTTCTTTATCTGTAAAATGGGGGTGATAATACCAACTTTGAGAATAGATTTCAGATGCATGGGTGAAAGATGCTATGGAAATGCCAAGTGTAATAATTTAACACTGGGAAATTATTTTTATCTAGGGTCTTTCATTGTTCAGATATTCCCTTATCCAGCCTAAAATGAGTCAAACTTATATAAAAATGTAAATTTCAATACTCGTTGTTTTTGAAGCCTACAAGAAACTAGCCAGCTCAGATAATTACTTCTTATATTCCATTAGCAAACAAACCCACCTCCACTGAACTGTGTACTAGCCCTAGTTGATTATTATGTATAATATGGCAGTGTCTAGTGGTGCCAATTGAAAGAGGGACCCCACTGGTGTAGACATGTCACAAACACAGAGTAAGAGACAGAGTCCCTGCTCTGAAGAGTTTACAGTCTAAAAGAGACAGACAAAAGGTAGGAGGGAAAACGGAGGCAACATCATTTACCAAAGGTCATACAGCAGGTCATGGTAGAGGTAGGAATAGAACCCAGGTCTCTTATATCCTAGTCCAGTGCCTGAGCCCTGTAGCTAGTTATTGTTCTGCCTTATTAATGTTAACCTCTCATTACATCAGGTCTAGCATTAGCTTGTAAGCTCATCAGAGCACAACTCATGTCCTTTTATCTCTCAGGAGGAGGCACCTAGCACTCTTTTGGGTGCCATAATAACTAATATTTTGAGCAGAATTTCCAAACTTCCCAGGCCAGTATAATAGTGGTTAAAGTGTGTATGTATAATGTGTAAAAACACTAGCCTGGATATGTACTTGCTAAATATGTACAGGAATGGTAGTGGACAGAAGTAAATGGAGGAAGGCTGGTCATTTGGTTGTGGCCCTGGACTGGTACTCAGTATGATTTTTGGCTTTATTCCTTGCTCTGCTATTGACTTCCTGTGTAACCTTAGGGAAATCACGTAATCTCTCAGGGCCTCAGTTCTTTGTCTGTAAAATAGGGGTAATACTTCCCTTTTCCACTCTGTCTGTCTTGTCTATTTAGAGTATGAGCTCATCAGAGCAGGAACTTTCTGTTAGTTTGTGTGTGTACAGTTCCTGCCACAATGGGATCCTGTTCTTGGAGCATCGAGGTGCTACTTTAATAAAATAATTAACAATGATAATAAACCACTTGGGTATAATTCTCTGCTCTGCTACAGACACTCTGGGTGACCGGGGGCTAGTCACTTAATCCCTCTATGCCTTAGTTCCTCATCTCCAAAGTGGGATAAATATTTTTTCTCTACCTCTTTGGGGGAGAATGAGGGTCAATTCATTTGATACAGTGTTTCCCAGATTTTTGAAAACTTTCATCAGGAAAATTAAAGTAATCATCTACCTCCACCCCTCAACAGCCCAGCCATGTGCTGCTAAATATTGAGGCACTCAGACATGATGGTGATGAGTACCGTACAAGAATCTAGACAGATGTTACTCAAGAGCCTGATTCAGATCTAAATAAGGCACATTTTTAACATCAGCTGACAATTTCTTCTTTAAATCAATACCCAAAGAATGTGTGGAAAGATCAAAATAGTTTGCATTTAGGGGAGAATATCATCCACAAACTACCTCCTCAGTGTTTGTCAGAAGCTTAACTCTGATTAGCTCTTTTTTATAGCTAGTAGTTGCATTGCTTCATCTCACTAACATTTTATATTTGCATTTGAGAAATTAAAAGCACCATTTAACAACCCAGCAGCTATCAAGTATGATGTTCTGCCAGAGTGTGGTGTTTTTAATTATTTTCCACATCACAGGACTGATTCTGGGAGGAACAGTAACTATCAGCCATCACCTTTTCTGTGTATCTTAGTAAATTAGGTAATCAAGTAAAAATGATACTTGAAATGTCCAGGATTACATAAAATACCAAAGTAGTTGTGGCTGCTCCATATCTGCACAATAAATATTGCAGTTCTCATAAGCACAGAGAAAAACCTATAACCATTCTACCTCACACTCTCCTTTTACAAAGAAAAGCTACTTCTACAGTATCCACAGCAATGATCCCAGGTATTAACAAATGTTACACTGCTTGGGTCATTCCTGTAAGGGTTGTCAGAGGACAAAAGTATTACAATCACAAGGCAAGGGATTTCAACTTTGGAACTTACTGAAAAAAATGAAATTAAAACATGGACTGTGGGTCATAGATGGCTACATTCCAGTTTGTAACAAATAATTGTTTAAAAAGTATATCAACAGTGCATGGGAAAACTTACTGCCATTTTACAAGGCTTATACTTAATTAGAATTGCATATACATTTGACACTTTCTGGAAGGACACTTTCTTAAAACTAATATCCTGATTGTTGATACACACACAACCTCCCCCTCTAACCTGTTTCTTATTGAATAAAAACACATTTTATCAGAACAAGAAAATCTTACTTACCTGAACAGCAACGGGTGATGATTAAAATTGAACCTGCAGTTTTCTAGTACCATTAACAATTAATGACTCATTTCCCAGAAATGGAGTAATTGCTTTAAGCTGTGAAAATGGAGTCCAGTTGTTTCCTAGGTAGTATAATCTAAACAGGTGTAACCTGATCACTTGTTCTGGCATATTATTCAAATGAGTACTACAGTGTGTCTAGTGCTGTCAGGAAGATGTATGATGAGTAACTTGAGACTAGAAACAACTATTTAATGCTACACACGTAATTTTTCTCTCTTACCCATCCACAAATATTAACTCTAATGAAGGACAGCAGTTCTTTGCTTCTTTTCTTACACTATCACAGGTAGAGCCTCAACGGTGAACGATGAATTTGACATGGTATGGCAGAGGGAAATGGTTCTCAAGCTGATTGCTGATCACTGATGGTCTATGGAGGTTGGAGGACATTTAGTCTTCCGACTCACAAAGTGTTTCAGTGAAGTCCAGCTAGCGCCCCAAAACAATATTAAACCTTATTTACAAAGAATTCAAACGTATGTATAAAAATTCTAGAAAGAAATAACTAAGGGATCCAGTCCGTTCCCTTTTTCCAGATACTGTAATCCCACCTGATTTACACTGTCCACCCACCATTAACTTCTCCTGAAATTTGCAAAGATATGTGCAAAGATTGATATAAAAAGGACTGGCCTTCACTGAAACACACTTTCAATCTGAACACTTTTTAAACAAAGCTTTTTGTTTGTGAATTTGGCTGTGTTCTCCACCCCCCTCCCGCTCCCACCATGCACTCCAAAACTTTAAAATGGGTTGGACTATGCAACCCCCAGGAAGAGAGCACTGCAAGATCCATCAAACCTGAGATCCCTTCTTGCAGACCTTAACAAGGCCAGAGGAGCAGGTGTGAGTTATACCTGGGTGGTATAACTGAACAGTGGAGGGGAGAAGGGGAACCTTTTATCCACATGGAAAACTTTAACCATGTCATGTTTTATACCTAGGACACATTGAGCATTTAGGATAAATTTTTCAGAGAAGTGCCTAAATAATGTAGGAACATAAGTCCCAGTGACTTTCGATGAGACTTAGACTCCTGAGTCATTTAGATGCTTTTGAATATTTTACCCTTACAGCTTTTAATGTTGATAAAAGATTCTGTCTTTCCCTGACCATCTTTGTGCTTTCTTGGTCCCCTGTACACACCCCACTTTGTGCCTTACATCATCACCCTACCTCCCTCCCATCTGCCCCAGCCTGGACCCCTGCATCCCTGCCTCTCCATAATAAGATGCGGAGAACATAGCATACAGTACACCCACACCTGCACTTATAGAATAAGTTTATACTGCCCCATATCAGCTGCGATTGATGCTTTTGTTCATCTTTATTCTATTTCATTATTATTATTGTTGTTACCTCTTTTGACCCAAGCAATTAGCCAATACTTGGGGTCTTGCAGGTTGTTTCCATTAGAAGGAGAAAATGATGATAGTAAATTTTTTTTTGATGCAATCCTGTTTATTTACAAAGAACATACACAAAATTCTGTTTCCCTGAACACAGTAGGAATCAAACAGCAAGAGCCTTTCTTTGCTCACAGTTCCAAGCGTCTTTCCAGCCAGTATTCTGCCCAAAAGTGCTCTCTCTTTCTCTTAGCACCACACTACAGGTACTTCTCTGGTTGTCATGGGGGCTTCCTTGCTGCTTTCTCTATGTGCGTCTGTGCTGTTTCTATTCTCTCTCTCATACACTCACAGCTCTGTCAAACAATATCCAGCCTCCGGCATTTGCATTTAGACCCCAGGGAATACCGTTCAGACTGCATAGTTCAACTCTAGCCTTGTATGTGGCCTGTGTTTTGGGCAGTGGCTCCTGTTGTTCTAGCTATCTATTTAAATGTACTTTGGTTACTGTATTAAATTGATTATTTTAATTATTCTTATGTCCAACTATGTGTTGAGATGATTTCTAATGCATGAGCAATGTAGCAAACATACATATCCTATTCTAACATATCTTACCATGTGTTAGAGTCTCAATCTTCCTATACTTCCTCTACTTATTTTGATTTTTAGGCAGATTTTCTATAGGATTTGATTGTGCTGGTAAATAACAGAGAATAAATTGACAGCCTGAATTTATTCCCTGGTTAAGATTTCTTAATAGTAGAATGTACTTATACAATATGTATGTAACTGCTGGATATATATATATATATAAGATTCCCAGAATAAAAACTATATTAAACTGAAGACAAAGTTGAGCACTTATCAGTAATTTAAAGGTGACAATATTACAGGGATATTGTAATTATCCCCAAAACAAGCATTGCTAACCCCGGAAATTCAGAGTTAAGGCAAACATGTCAAGAACATAAGAGTCTGAAAAATGTATCTTAGTCACCAAAACTATGCCCTGTAGTGGCATCAAGAGGAAAAGAAAAATGAAAAAACATGAATTTGCCTTTTAAAAATCAATGTCATCTACTACCAAAACCATTTGACATTAGTCACAGTTGTATGGTGGTTGTGTGGTAACACCATTGGATAGAGCTACGGCTGTCCTGGTGCCTTAGCTATGCAGAACACCCATTATTACATCTCCATCTCATCTCATGCACAAATGCTAAACTGCCTCTTTGTAAATGTTGTCACCAACCCTGTCTGCTTGAATAAATTAATTAATTACTTAACGATAGTCCTTTCCTGTAGGTCTCTCTCATTTTGTATCAAATGTCTGTCTACTTAGAGATGCCTACACGGTCTACCAAGCTTACAGAGTTTATAACCTGCACAGGGCCCAAGAGTGTGTTGGCTCCAGTGTCTCTATCTAGTCCTGTGGACTTTGTAATCTCTGCAAACTCCACAGAACAGGGGGCCTCCATCACTAGCTTTTATTATGGATACTATAGTAAGGGGATGTTCCTGAGACACCTGGATACAGGACTGGATTTACTTAGTGTGGGGAACAATAACGAGAGGTCAGCACTGTGAATCTTTCTTGCCTCTCTTTTCAATAGAAACCTGATTTTCCACTCCATGGGGACATTTTTTGTTTTGGTAGCACCCTGTTCTCAATTCCATTGTTGAACGTCACAAATCAAACAGGTGCCATTCATGAATGAAAGTGGAACTGAACAAAACGTTGTTTGTCTTCCAAGTTAAATCCACTTCAAATGATTAATAAGCTTCTTTGGTATTTGAAAAACAATTTGTTTAATCTTTGTTGACAAGCAAGGTTGTATGGTGTAGTCCACCCATTTCCCACAGATGACACTGGCTAATAACAAACATCAACGTCAGAAATATATACAGCATTGTGTAAAATGGAGGAGTCCACGTCTGACAGGCTCGTTTGTTTATAACATCATTATTTTCTTAACACTGCTTTGGCTCATCAGTGACTGGATCCATACAAGTATAGCCTGGAGCCTGGATTCCCTGTGCACACACAACTCTCAGTGATTTCAGTGGGAGTTACACAGATGTACGGTAATGGCTGAATACCCTGTATGGTAATACCCTGAATAATCAGGGTAAAGAATGCGTGAACTAAGTAACACGTGTAAAAATTCACAGTGGTACCTCGGTCTAGCTAGACACTTTGTTTTCTGCATTTATATTTTTTTATAAGGCAACATTTTGTTGTATATGCCTTAGTGAAATAATTACATTTTTTCCCCTTAACTGTGAAAAGGGTGAGGACGTTATAATAATTTCATTTACAAAATGCCTTCCCCTTCCTCGGCTGCTCCACACAGAGTTGCTCAATGCTGTTTTGGAAAAAAAAAATCGCCAAATAGTAAACACTAATTCAAACAGTGTAAAATAAGTACACAGTGTAAAAACACCATTATAAAAATCAAAGAAAACATTGTAACATCCCTTCATGTTTGAAGATTGAAGCCTGTGTCAAGATCAAGCTCATGAATCAAGATGTCTCCCACACAGCAACCCTCTCTATTGCAAGCAAGCTGGTGCTGGGGAGGAAAACATTTGTGTTCTGTGTCTATGACAGATCTGTAACTAGGAGCCCATCCATGTATTTTAATATTATGGCCATTTGTTTACTGGAACTTTGAGTTGTAGCATCTATAGTTCAAAGACCACCCTAACCTTTCATCTTGTCTGGTCTTTGACGTAATCGGGGCCTGTGTGGTGAGTGAGCGAGGGTGCTGAGGCACAATAAAACTGGCTATTGTGTACTGTTGCTGTCATAAACTGGCTATTGTATTCTGTGTTGATATCAACTGGATGGAATATCAGAACTGCTCAAATGTATCGTGGTGCTAATAGTGATTCTCTTGTGCCTCAAGTGATAGGGATCTGAGCTTTTAGAACATTGGGCTCTGTTATGAAGTTGTGAGTGGCCCTGGTGTGCAGTGAATTCCCAAGTGTCTCTATTTAAAAGAAAAAACAAACAAGCAAACCCCTCAATGCTAACTCTAGGTCTGTTCCTGCCAGCAGGGCTGAAAGAGAGAGGTGTTTTTGTGTTTCCTTCTCATGGATGGTATTCAGATACCAAAGGGATGGGCAACCTTATAAACACTTAGATAGATAGCCATAGATATGTTACAATTCTAGTATTTACATAGCAACTTCCACAAAAAGATCTCAGACCACTTTGTGAACATTCATTCATTAATGCCCACATCCCATTAAGAAGATAAATATCATGGTATTCATAGGGAGGAAAACTAGGTGACTTTCCCAAGATCACACAGCAAGTCAATGGCAAAGCCAGCAATAAAATCCAGGAGTATTTAGGCACCTAATTCCCATTGATTTCAGTGGAAGTTAGATGCCTAAATACCTTTGAGGATCCGGTGTGTGTACTCTGAACACGAACATATCATCACACACAAAGTGTCAGGACTGTGGGAGAGATATACAAAACATAGATTGGAGTACCTTAAAAAGCTCTCTCTTCTCTCTCACCCCAAGAAAAGAAAGTAACCTCACTAATACAATTAGGAGTCCTTTTGGCAACTTAGAGACTAACAAATTCATTTGGGCATAAGCTTTCGTGGGCTATAACCCACTTCATCAGATGCATGGAGTGAAAAATACAGTAAGCTGGTATAAATATACAGCACATGAAAAGATGGGAGTTGCCTTACCAAGTGGGGGATCAGTGCTAATGAGGCCAATTCAATTAGAGTGGATATGGCCCATTCCCAACAGTTGACAAGAAGGTGTGAGTATCAACAGAGGGGAAATTATTTTTTGCAGTGACCCAGCCACTCCCAGTCTTTATTCAAGCCTAATTTGATGGTGTCAAGTTTGCAAATTAATTCCAGTTCTGCAGTTTCTCATTGAAGTCTGTTTTTGAAGTTTTTTTTGTTGAAGAATTGCCACTTTTAAGTCTGTTATTGAGTGTCCAGGGAGATTGAAGTGTTCTCCTACTGCTTTTTGAATGTTACAATTATTGACGTCTGATTTGTGTCCATTTATTCTTTTGCGTAGAGACTGTCCGGTTTGGCCAATGTACATGGCAGAGGGGCATTGCTGGCACATGATGGCATATATCACATAGATAGATGTGCAGGTGACTGAGCCCCTGATGGTGTGGCTGATGTGGTTTAGGTCCTATGATGGTGTCCCTTGAATAGATATGCAGACAGAGTTGGCAACAGGGTTTGTTGCAGGGATTGGTTCCTGGGTTAGTGTTTCTATTGTGTGGTGTGTAGTTGCTGGTGAGTATTTGCTTCAGGTTGGGGGGCTGTCTGTAAGCGAGGACTGGCCTGTCTCCCAAGGTCTGTGAGAGTGAGGGATCATCCTTTAGGATAGGTTGTAGATCCTTGATGATGCGCTGGAGAGGTTTTAGTTGAGGGCTGTAGGTGATGGCTAGTGGCGTTCTGTTACTTTCTTTGTTGGGCTTGTCCTGTAGTAGGTGACTTCTGGGTACCCTTCTGGCTCTGTCAATCTGTTTCTTCACTTCCCCAGGTGGGTATTGTAGTTTTAAGAATGCTTGATAGAGATCCTGTAGGTGTTTGTCTCTGTCTGAGGGATTGGAGCAAATGCGGTTGTATCTTAGGGTTTGGCTGTAGACAATGGATTGTGTGATGTGGTCTGGATGAAAGCGGAGGCATGTAGGTAAGTATAGCGGTCAGTAGGTTTCCAGTATAGAGTGGTGGTTATGTGGCCATCGCTTATTTGCATTGTAGTGTCCAGGAAGTGGATCTCTTGTGTGGACTGGTCCAGGCTGAGGTTGATGGTGGGTGGAAAATGTTGAAATCCTGGTGGAATTCCTCAAGGGCCTCCTTCCCATGGCTCTAGATGGTGAAGATGTCATCAATGTAGCACCAGTAGAGTAGGGGTGTTAGGGGACGAGAGCTGAGGAAGCATTGTTCTAAGTCAGCCATAAAAATGTTGGCATACTGTGGGGCCATGCGGGTACCAATAGCAGTGCCGCTGACTTGAAGGTGTAAATCGTCCTCAAATCTGAAATAGTTGTGGGTGAAGACAAAGTTCAGCCACCAGGTTTGCCGTGACATTATCGGGGATACTGTTCCTGATGGCTTGTAGTCCATCTTTGTGTGGAATGTTGCTGTAGAGAGCTTCTGCATCCATAGTGGCTAGGAATGGTGTTTTCTGGAAGATCACCAATGGATTGTAGTTTCCTCAGGAAGTCTGTGGTGTCTCGAAGATAGCTGGGAGTGCTGGAGTGTAGGGCCTGAGGAGAGAGTCCACATAGCCAGACAGTCCTGCTTTCAGGGTGCCAATGCCTGAGATGATAGGGCGTTCAGGATTCCCAGGTTTATGGATCTTGGGTAGCAGATAGAATACCCCTGGTTGGGGCTCTGGAAGTGTGTCTGTGTAGATTTGTTCCTGTGCTTCTTCAGGGAGTTTCTTGAGCAGATGGTGCAGTTTCTTTTACATAAGAACATAATAACGGCCGTACTGGGTCAGACCAAAGGTCCATCTAGCCCAGTATCCTGTCTACCGCCAGTGGCCAATGCCAGGTGCCCCAGAGGGAGTGAGCCTAGCAGGTAATGATCAAGTGATCTCTCTCCTGCCATCCATCTCCACCCTCTGAAACAGAGTCTAGGGACACCATTCCTTACCCATCCTGGCTAATAGCCATTAATGGACTTAACCTTCATGAATTTATCCAGTTCTCTTTTAAATGCTGTTATAGTCCTAGCCTTCACAAGCTCCTCAGGCAAGGAGTTCCACAAGTTGACTGCGCTGTGTGAAGAAGAACTTCCTTTTATTTGTTTTAAACCTGCTGCCTATTAATTTCATTTGGTGACCCTTAGTTCTTGTATTATGGGAATAAGTAAATAACTTTTCCTTATCTACTTTCTCCACATCACTCATAATTTTATATACCTCTATCACGGGGGTAGGCAGGCTTTCAGAAGTGGTGTGCCGAGTCTTCATTTATTCACTTTAATTTAAGGTTTCGCGTGCCGGTAATACATTTTAACATTTTTAGAAGGTCTCTCTCTATGTCTATATTGTATAACTAAACTATTGTTGTATGTAAAGTAAACAAGGTTTTCAAAATGTTTAAGAAGCTTCATTTAAAATTAAATTAAAATGTTGATCTTACGCCGCCAGCCTGCTCAGCCCGCTTCCAGCCTGGGGCTCTGTTCACCTAGGCCGGCAGTGGGCTGAGCGGGGCCTGCGGCCGGGACGCCGGCTGGCAAGGGGCCGGCTGCCAGGACCCCAGACCTGGGGGGGCTTCAGGGGTCAGGGCAGAGGGCTGGGGGTGTGTGGGGGTGTAGGGCAGAAGGCTGGGTGTGTGTGGGGGCGTTCAGGGATCAGGGCAGAGGGCTGGGGGTGTGTGGGGGTTCAGGGCAGAAGGCTGGGTGTGGGGGGGGTCAGGGGTCAGGGCAGAGGGCTGGGTGTGTGTGGAGGGGCACGGCAGAAGGCTGGGTGTGTGGGGGGGGTCAGGACAGAGGGCTGGGGTGCTCGGCTCATGGGGGTGCTCCCAGCCCCCTGCCCTGAGCGGCTCAGGGCAGGGGGCTGGAAGGGATATGCCCTGTTCCACCCCCTTCCCCAAGGGCCCGACCCTACCTCTTCTCTGTCTCCTCAACGGAGCAGCGAGCACGCTGCGGCTCGGCTCCGCTCCCCCTCCCCCTCGCAAGGGGGATCAGCTGGTCGGCGGCAGGGAGAGGCAGGGGGAGGGGCAGGAAAGCACCAAGCTGGGGAAAGAAGCAGGGGAGGGGGAGCTTGGCTGCTGCAGGACCAAGCTTCTGCCTCCTGCCCCCGCAGGGGAGAGCGGTGGGCGGAGGGGCTGAGTGGGGCTGGGGGCCAGGACTGCAGCAGGCAGCGGCGTGCCACCCAAAATCGGCTCGCGTGCCGTGTTTGGCACGTGTGCCGTAGGTTGCCGACCCCTGCTCTATCATATCCCCCCTTAGTCTCCTCTTTTCCAAGCTGAAAAGTTCTAGCCTCTTTAATCTCTCCTCATATGGGACTCTTTCCAAACCCCTAATCTTTTTAGTTGCCCTTCTCTGAACCTTTTCTAATGCCAGTATATCTTTTTTGAGATGAGGAGACCACATCTGTACACAGTATTCAAGATGTGGGCGTACCATCGATTTATATAAGGGCAATAATATATTCTCCGTCTTATTCTCTATCCGCTTTTTAATGATTCCTAACATCCTGTTTGCTTTTTTGACTGCCTCTGCACACTGCGTGGACATCTTCAGAGAACTATCCTTGATGACTCCAAGATCTTTTTCCTGATTTGTTGGAGCTAAATTAGTCCCCATCATATTGTATGTATACTTTGGGTTATTTTTTCCAATCTGCATTACTTTACATTTATCCACATTAAATTTCATTTGCCATTTTGTCGTCCAATCGCTTAGTTTTGTGAAATCTTTTTGAAGTTCTTCACAGTCTGCTTTGGTCTTAACTATCTTGAGCAGTTTAGTATCATCTGCAAACTTTGCCACCTCACATTTTACCCCCTTCTCCAGATCATTTATGAATAAGTTGAATAGGATTGGTCCTAGGACTGACCCTTGGAGAACACCACTAGTTTTTAAATTAGGAGATGGGGGAAAGCCGACTGCTGCAGAGGAGCAGGTGGATCGGACATCTCCTAGTTTTGGTACCTCTCAGTGGGATCAGAGGTTAATGGGGTGTCAGAGAGTTGCCTAGCAGCCTCTCATTCATACTCTGACCTATTCATGATGACTACAGCACCTCCTTTGTCAGCCTTTTTGATTATGTCAGAGTTGTTTCTGAGGCTGTGAATGGCGTTGTGTTCTGCACGGCTGAGGTTACGGGGCAAGTGATGCTGCTTTTCCACAATTTCAGCCCGTGCACGTTGGCAGAAGCACTCTATGTAGAAGTCCAGTCTGTTGTTTCGACCATCAGGGGGAATCCATGCAGAATCCTCCTTCTTGTAGCATTTGTAGGAAGGTTCTGTGGGTTAGTGTGCTGTTCAGTGGTGTGGTGGAAATATTCCTTAAGTCGGAGATGGTGAAAGTCGGATTCCAGGTCACCGCAGAACTGTATCATGTTCATGGGGGTGGTGGGGCAGAAGGAGAGGCTCCGAGATAGGACAGACTCTTCTGCCAGGCTAAGAGTCTAGCTGGATAGATTAACAATAGTGTTGGGTGAGTTAAGGGTACCACTGTTGTGGCCCCTTGTGGCATGTAGGAGTTTAGATAGTTTAGTGTCTTTTTTCCTTTGTAGAGAAGCGAAGTGTGTGTTGTAAATGGCTTGTCTAGTTTTTGTAAAGTCCAGCCACGAGGAAGTTTGTGTGGAAGGTTGTTTTTTTATGAGTCTCCAGTTTTGAGAGCTCATTCTTGATCTTCTCTTGTTTGCTGTATAGGATGTTGATCAGGTGGTTCCACAGTTTCTTTGAGAGTGTGTGGCATAATCTCTCACCATAGTCTGTGTGGTATGTTGATTGTAATGGATTTTTTACCTCCAGTACTTTTGGTATGATGTCCATCTGTTTGCATTTGGAAAGGAAGATGATGTCTGTCTGTATCTGCACGAGCTTTTTCATGAACTTAATGGATTTCCACTTCATACGGCTAAATTCAGTGGCTTGCATGGTGGCAGGTATCAGAGGGGTAGCCGTGTTAGTCTGTATCGGCAAAAACAACGAGGAGTCCTTGTGGCACCTTAGAGACTAACAAATTTATTTGGCCATAAGCTTTTGTGGGCTATAACCCACTTCATCAGATGCATGGAGTGGAAAATACAGTAGACAGGTATAAATATACAGCACATGAAAAGATGGGAGTTGCCTTACCAAGTGGGGGGTCAGTGCTAATGAGGCCAATTCAATTATGGTGGATGTGGCCCATTCCCAACAATTGACAAGAAAGGGTGAATATCAACAGAGGGAAAATTACTTTTTGTAGTGCTAACGAGGCCAACTCAATCAATAAAGCCTGGGAGTGGCTGGGTCACTACAAAAAATAATTTTCCCTCTGTTGATACTCACCCCTTCTTGTCAATTGTTGAGAATGGGCCACATCCACCCTAACTGAATTGGCCTCGTTAGCACTGACCCCCCCACACACACTTGGTAAGGCAACTCCCATCTTTTCATGTGCTGTATATTTATACCTGCCCACTGTACTTTTCACTCCATGCATCTGATGAAGTGGGTTATAGCCCACAAAAGCTTATGCCCAAATAAATGTGTTAGTCTCTAAGATGCCACAAGGACTCCTCGTTGTTTTTGCTGATACAGATTAACACGGCTACCCCTCTGAAACCTCTCACTAATACAGCTGTTCATGCAAGTATTTTACAGTAGCTTTCTTCATTCATTATATAAAGAGACAAAAATTATGAGCAATAACAGTAGTAACCTTTATTCAGTACTGATTCTTTCTTTACTGCTCTGTGTATTCAACACAAAACCAGCTGCCCAGCACATGCTGCCGAAACAAGCTACCAGTTTAGCAGATGGTTTATTGTGAGTTAAATATTGACACAAACCACAGATGTACCACTGAGCTCTTTCCCTTTATTTTTCTCACTCTGTGATATTTGCAAATAGCAATGGATAATTCAATTTGTATGGACAAAATTTAGACTTAGGTTTCACAGTGGACAAGCTGACCAATGGTATCACACATACTGTCATTTAGAAGACAGCAGACAGTTTGAGCATTGTTATTATACGAAAGTAAAGGACAAGAAAAAAATAAAGATAGGGATTTTACACAATGTTATTAATCATTTGCCCCTTTACAAATAGGACAGAGAAAACCAAAGAATAATGTCACTATGATTTAAACACATCCATTGGTTTTAGACATGGGCCCAAGAACCAGAATTCAGATCCAAATGCCAGAAATATGGCTGTTTAATCCAAATTTAATAAAATTGAATTTGTTGGGCCTAACTGTGCTTGCAGATGTGTATGTGTGTGCAACCACTGTTGACTTTTGTAGGGATGTTCAGACCCCAGGAATCTGCAGACTTGGGCACCTTTGTGTTTTTCTTTACATTCTTTTTAGAATTCAAAGATAACTGCCACTGATCCATGTAGCCTCAAGTATACTTACACACCCACTGGAAAAATCTGGAATGTTTTTCATTTGGTTTTCTATGTTTGAATAAACAAGTAGCCCATTGAGTCAAAACTCTCGCATCATCCATTTGTAAACAGTTTCCTAATGCCTTGAGGCCTGGTTATTGCAAATGGAAAACAGTGTTCAAGAAAAGAAAGAACAACAGAATAAAAAAGAAAGAGAAAGTCAAAATCAAAGTATTGCGGGAAGAAGGCAGGTGTGTGTGAGAAAGAGAGTGCACCAGGGAGACTTCCTTATTCCTGCATAAGTCTCAAATGTTTTACATTTCCTGTTGGGGTGCAGGAGAGACAGGGAAGGGTCTTGTGAGGGTTGTGTTTGTACCAGCGCTTTATTATGTTTCATGAATTAATATATATTTCACTTCTCTCAGTTTTTCATCTCCAAGGAAAAAAGATTTTTCAGAGATGCCTACTCCTCCCAAATATTTTCATCTAATTTTGAAAGTGGAATGCCAAGCACAGGTTCTCAAGATGCATATCACTGTAGCTAGGCTTTATACTGTCTTGGTGTTTGATTTGGCTAGAATCCATGAGTGTCTATGATTAGCAGTATTAATTGAATCTAAACCTCAACCATCTGGGTTGTCAGGTTTGTCTGTTCCTCTTAGGGCTTTGATTCTCATCAGAAATTTCAGCCAACAGAAGGATTAATTGACAAAAGACTGGATATCTATAAAATACTTTTCTATCTAAAAACCACAAAATGTCAATGTAGGCTCTTAATCTTCCATAATGGGAATGTTTCATACCCCTTCAAGTCTTGGGGGCTGCGTTAAAAATAACATGTAAAAGGTGACCTAAAGGGTGTTAAAGTGGCTTATGAAAACTAGGAAGCAGGTTGAATTTTGTGATCTGACTAGAGGGAATTGGGAGAGAATTTTGCAGGAGGGAGTTGGCTCTGGGGTTTGATTGCGTATTCCACAGGGCTACAGAGGTCAGGGACAGTGCTAATTCCTGTGTTCAGAGATCATCTGAATTTGATTTGGGTCTGACACAGTAATCATAACGGTCGGTGCTGTGAAACAGAAACCTAAGGAGCCCCCTACAGAATATGAAGAATTACTTTTTTTTCCTTATTCTCCGGTCACTAATAATCCATGGATTCTCTTTTGTGAGGTACAGAGGTGTAATGAGGAACTGGAGGAGGAGGTGCAGAGTCTTCAGGAGATGACCTCAGGAACAGGGAGTGGTTTGCTGGCTAGAACTGCTTCCTCCATCCCCCACTATGGATACCGAGCCTCCTTCTACTCACCAGGATTCTTACCTGCATTACCTTGGATGAATGGGGATGCCCTAATGTGTCATCAGTTATTGGAGGCATTTGTAAGCAAGTTCTGTTTGATAATGGGGTGTCTAGTTTTTTAACACCTAGAATTCAGGTGGAAGATGTCACACACCAGTGTATTACCATAACTGGAGTGACAGGGCAAGGAGCCAATTGCTGGCTTACTAAATCCTTGGCTGTCCCAGGAAGCAGCTTTGCCGTTACACATATTTTTGTGGCACATGATTCTAGGGAGATTGCAGACACAGCTACAAAATGCGCTAAGTTGAAAAATGAGTATAAAAGGCACAGAGATCTGCTTAAAGCTGCAGAATACATTGGCTGAAAACTGTGTTGCACTGGGCTAAAAGGTAGACAGTTTACAATCCCAGAATTTAGTAGCTAGTGAGGACTCAAGAAATGTCCTAGCTCATAACGAAAAACTGAAGCTGAGTGATTTAAAGAAAAGGAAAGTGACGTTAAATGGAGTTTTGCACAGACCCTAAGAACACTGCCAAGCTCGGAAGGGACTCAGGAACTGGGGGTAGTGCAAGTGTTAAAAAATGTTATTATTAAAGAGAATGCTGATGAGTTTGGTTTTTTTAAACAAAGGGGGAAATACCTAGTAAGTTCAATAAGAAAAAATGACTAACACAGCAGCTAATGCTGGCTGTCAGAAGAACAGTTTAGGTAGAACAGCAGAGATACTGACATCTAAGTTGGCTGAGACTCAGAAAAGAATAAAGAAATCAAAGCAGAAGTAAAACAAAATGTTGCTAAAATGCAGCAGTTAACAGAGCCCAGGCACAAACACAAAAAAGTTCTCAACTGTGAGAAACATATTCAAATCTGAAATACAAAACTAAAATGTGAGATGCTTAATTTAGGGGAAGCCTAAAGAAAAATGAAAAGATATTTTGATAGCCAAGCTTCTGGCAAGGAGTATGAAGTGGGAGACCAGGTACTTGTGCAGGATGTCTCAGATGAAAAGCCCTTGCCAAAAGCCAGTTGGGAGGATCACTGCTATATAATGGGCAAGGCTAGTCCATCAGTATACCTGGTTCATGAAAAAGGAGTGATGAATCAAGGGTTGCATGCTATGCAGCCGAACCCATACAGAAGGAAGCACAGAAGTGAATCTGCTCATGTAAAAAGAGGGAGGCAAGAATATTTGTTTTCTCTTTCATGTGCTGATCAGGATCCGTGGTATTCGGGATACAACAAAGGAACACGGCAGTGACAGTGCACGAGGGGGAGAATGCCACCCTATCCATATGGTTCTCGGGTAATCAGGCAGGAAAACCTACCGTGTTCTAGTACAGACTGGACTGCAGCCAAGGTGTGGGGGGGAGTACACGCAACTCTCAGGAGCAGGGACTGGGACTGGGGACCTAGAGGTGTTGGTGTGTTTGGATGGGAATGGCTAACCTAACCATTTATAGCATGTAGTTAATAAATGAGGGAAATATTACAGTGACTTTAGCATATCATCAAACTACGGTCCTTGAGTCCACCTACCATTCCAGGAAAGTGACTAAGACTTTGACCTTCTCTCCAAATGTGATTAAGGACTGGCAGATTACCATTGCCACTCCTGAACATACTGGAGTAACAATACCTCCTACTCCAGAATTAAAGCAAGATGATGAACCATGCTCAGAAACCGAAGCGGGACTTGATAATGGACTAGTGATTAATTGAGAACATCAGATTATGTATTATGTACAGTACCAAATGATACCTGTAGTACTGAATTTAACCAATTTTACATTACCACAGCAGCTTTGTCCTGCAAAATATGTACACTTCTATATACAAATGATAGCGAAAGTGGTGCAGAATTTGGGATAGTCAATGGATGGGGTGGAATTGGAGGAAATTTGGTGGCCTGAGAAGGGAAAGAGTGAGAAGAAGAGTGATAAAAGAGATATATGAACAGTATTAGGAGTTGGGGCACTGGGAACTTTAGCATGAAATCATATGGATATCACAGTGTTGTGGGAGGAAAATCAGAAAATAAGAGTTCAGAAACCTGTTAACAAAGTTAACAAACAACAGAATGAGGACATAGGGGAGGATTTAAAGGATGTTCAGGATGCTAGGATAATAGGACAGCTGTTTAGGGACGTGGAAGCAGCAATCAATTAAATCATGAACCAGCCTAATGTATCAAAGACAATTACCTGTTCATGGTATGGCAGCTTCCTAATAGAGGAGCTACAAGTAGGACTAAAGGAAATTCAAGGTGGGAAAGTGCCTGGGTTCATAACAAATAAGATGCTAGAACAATGGACAAAAATAAAAGGAGTAGATTGGTGCAGGGTTAGGTGCTACTCACAGGTCTATTATGCTGAGAAAAGGTGCTTCCTATGGTACTAGCAGTACCAGTGGCCACAGGACTAAGTGAGGCATTGAGTGTATAGTGTCCAGTCCATAGGTACATTGGAACCTACCATGGCAGGTTACATCTTAAAGGAACATGTCACTCATCTTCAGATACTGATAAGGAAGGGTTGGGGTGTCTGGAAAGCCCTAAGATACCTCATGTTGTTCCAAGAGGCATGGTACCTGGTTATGTCATTGTGATGTACTGAAAAGTGCATTGCCAGCATGTGGATTCACCTTGGATGAAGAAACCCAAAATTGCACAATATGGCTGAGGCAATGGGGACAAGGTCAAACCAAGGTTGCAAAGGCTGGACAAGGCAAATATTGTGTAACCTCTTGAGTCGGACACTTCTAATATGGTACAAACATGTTGTTATGACGTGCCCACGTTCTGCTTAGTTCCAAGAAAGGTTATCTGAATAGGGGAGGAGTTCAGGGGTGCAGGCTCTGGGTGGCGCTTACCTCAAGCAGCTCCCAGAAGCAGCCGGCATGTCCCCTCTCCAGCTCCTATGCTTAGGAGCAGCCAGGGGGCTCCGCATGCTGCCCCTTCCCCAAGCGCCGCCCCTGCAGCTCCCATTGGCTGGGAACTGCAGCCAATGGGAGCTGCAGGGGCGATGCCTGTGGACAGGGCAGCACGCAGAGCTGCCCAGCTGCACCTCCGTGTAGGAGCCGGAGGGGGAACATGCCACTGCTTCTGGGAGCTGCTTGAGGTAAGCGCCACCCAGAGCCTGCACCCCTGACCTCCTCCTGAGCCCTAACCTTCTGCCCCAGTCCTGATCCCCCTTCTGCCCTCACCCTTCTGCACCCCAAACCCCTCATCCCCAGCCCCACCCCAGAGCCCGCACCTCCAGCCAGAGCCCTCACCCCCCTGTGCCCTAACCCCCTGCCCCAGCCCTGATTCCCCTTCCGCCCTCCAAACCCCTTGGTCCCAGCCCAGAGCACCCTCCTACACCCCAAGCTCCTCATCCCCAGCCCCAACCCAGAGCCCGCACCCCCAGCCAGAGCCCTCACTCCCTCCTACACCCCCGCCCCCTGAGCCACCCTGGTGAAAATCAGTGAGTGAGTGAGGGTGGGGAGAGAGCACAATGGGGGGGGGGATGGAGTGAGTGGGGAGGGGGCCTTGGAGAAGGGGCAGGGCATGGGCGGGGCCTCGGAGGAGGGATGGGGCAAAGGTGTTCGGTTCTGTGCAAGTAGAAAGTTGGCAACCCTAAAGGGGGCCCTGTTTAAGAGTGGGGTTCTGCTCTGTGCCGGCAGGGGGCTAACTATAGCCACACATAAGAAGGGCTTGCAGGTGAGAGGGCAGCCTGAAATGCTGATGAACCATACACTCACAAGAAGAAGTGAGCTCAGTCTAAGGGTGGGGTGGGTGGTGGGAGCTTCTCAGGACATTTGTTATTTTCAAAGATCTATAATTCAAATGCTTGAAGAGTAAAGAAATTCCTCTGCTGTGCCTCTAGTCCTTGCTTTCCTGCCATGGTATCTCCAAGGGAGTGAAATTAGTAAGTCCGGTGGGGAGTGCCCACAGCCTAGGTCAAACTCTGAGGGAGCATGTGTAAGAGACTGGGAGACTCCCCACCCTTTTGCTTTACTTATCCCTGTGTCTCCTCCTGCTTTGTTTCTTGCCTTCTGTCTTGCTGTCCCCTACTCCTGTAACAGTATCCCTGTCCTCATCCACTACTTACCCTTCCTTTCCTCTTTCAAATCTCTCCAAGCAATCTCTTCTCCTCGTCCATAACCCCCAAACCTGCCCGCCCCTGATCTGCTGCCCTGCACCTTGTCTTGTGTGTGTCTTGTTCAAATGCTCTTTGGGCAGCGAACATATTTTTTTTTGTTTCTAAAGGTCCTGACACACATATGGAAATCATAATTTTTAGAATTGCCCGGAGCTCTGATAAACATGCTGGGGGGCTCCTTGTAGGAATGAGTTGGGAAGACACAGCATTCGGGCCCAAATGCCACCTATCAGGTTTTCCCAAGGTAGCTATACAGGGAAATCTGTAATGGTGTTCAGTACACACTGACAGCTGTTATGGGCTCAGGAGCAACCCAGATGTCCCAGGTTGTTTTTTTGGTACCTCAGAGGTTGTAGGCCTAAATGAGAACAAGATAATGTAGCATTCAGTGGGGGAAGGGAGAACAGAGTCAGTTCACATCCAGCTCTTCACACACATCATCCTGCCATACAGTGTCCAGCCCAGTTCCTTTTGGTGGATCCATCTAGTCTGGACAGATTTCGTACTTCAGAAAAGAAACACGTTCAGTGCACTTACAGTTTGGCCAGGAGCTGAAGAGAGCTGGATGCCCTCATTGTAATGGGGGGTAAAACAGTGAGGGGTGAGGAAGGTTTTTCCTATATGTGATGGGAGAAACAAGAAAATACTACATTCAAAACATCTGCCACATGATGCAACAAACCTCCACCAGTGAGTCCTGGAAAAGGAACCATGGCACGAGGTTTCCCTGCCTGGGAAAAGAAAGCAGGCCACAGCTGTGAAAGCGCCAAATACTCATCACTAGCCCATCAGGAAGAAGCCATGCGCTTCACTTGGGTGGCTGCTCACACAGGTGGGCCCTTGTGAGGTGAAACACAGAAAGAGGAAAGCCTGCAGTATTGCCAATATCAAGAGATCAAAAATCATGAGATTGGCCCCCAAAATCATGAGATTTTAAAAAAAGATTATGTTGTGTTTTTTAGGTCAGTCTCTTGATTTTTGAATTCCCCCTACCCACCCCCAGCGTGTGTGCTTGTGACAATTAGTGTTGTCCACTCTCCCACATGTGCTGGATAAGGAGATTTTGCCCCCTGCTGCAGGAGCTCTCATCCCCACATCTGCCCATCTCCTGCCCAGCAATTAATCCTGTCCCCCAGTCTCCCATCAGTACGGTCCCCACCCAACTCCCCTCAGTTTAGCCCCTCCCTCTGTTCAGTACCCAGCCCCCATCATCCCCACCCCATCAGTTCAGCCCCCTTGCCCCATTGCTCCCCACTGTCCTCAGTTCACCCTCCCAGCACTCACCCCATCTGCTCAGAACCCATCAAAAAGCTCCCCATCCCATCAGCCCCCACCATCCTCACTTCAGCCCCCCTGCAGCCCGCAGGCCATAGTTCAGCCCTCCCAGCCTCTGCTCCTCTTAGGGTTCTTCACCCTCACCAGGCCTGGGGGGGCTGCAGTGGGGTCCCCTCTCCCACTTTTCAGGCTGGCAGGAGAGCAGCTGCCTGGGGCTGATAGTGGGAGCTCGGACACACAGGGCTGATAGCAGGAGTCCCAGCTGCCCACGGTTGACAGTGAGAGCTTCTCCCCTTCGTTCTGGCAGCACCAGGAAACTTTTCACAGTGAAACCTGGGGGTACTGCCGCACCTGCTGCACCCCTAGTTCCCACGCCAGAATAAAACCAGACAAGTGGCCTCCCTAGCCTTTCGCCATACTCCTTCTGGCCCCTGGCCCCTGTGGTAGCTGGACTGCAGGCTCAGAAGTGCCAACTCTCACGAATTTACCGTGAGAGACACGACTTCTAAGTAAAATTGAGCCTCGCTCATGATCTCAGGATAGAACTTCCAGATGTGAGAATTTTTTTTCCAGACACGTCTGAAAACCCCCCCCTGACATTTGAGAGCTTTATCACGAGTTCATGAGCGAGGCTCAATTTTACTTAGAAGTCGTGTCTCTCACGGTAAATTCGTGAGAGTTGGCACTTCTGAGCCTGCAGTCCAGCTACCACAGGGGCCAGGGGCCAGAAGGAGTATGGCGAAAGGCTAGGGAGGCCACTTGTCTGGTTTTAGACTGGCGTGGGAACTAGGGGTGCAGCAGGTGCGGCAGTACCCCCAGGTTTCACTGTGAAAAGTTTCCTGGTGCTGTCATTACGAATCTAGCATTATTTCTAGGCTGACCATACATCCCATTTTCGCCGGGACAGTCCCTTTTTAAGCCCTGGCCTGGCTGTCCTGACTTTTTTTCGGCAAAAGTGGGCATTTGTCCCATTTGCTCTTGCCAGCTTGATCAGTTCTTGATCAGCTGGCAAGAGCAAATGGGACAAATGCCCACTTTTGGCAAAAAAAGTGAGGTGCAGAGGAACGGGGGGGTGGGGAGCGGCGATGCCAGCCCCACGCAGGAGGGGAGGCAGGGCTCGGGCGGGAGGCAGGCAGGGCTCAGGCGAGCAGCAATGCCAGCTCCAAGCAGGGAGGGGGGCTCGGATGAGTGGCTTGGGCCAGCCTAGCTCCACAGGGTTTTTCCTTTGGGAAATATGGTCAACCTAATTATTTTGTGATTCTTGAGAATCCCGGAGCTGTGCTGCACCCATGTGGTGTGAGTGGGAATTGCACTTTTCCACATTGCTTTTGAACACACCTGGTTACAGTTTTGTTATCTGGCTTCCAGCACCCCCACTATAAAAAGTGTTCCAGCGCCACTGTACTGGACAGTCCTGTTTTTGGCTGGTTTGTCCCCCATCCGATACTGGGACAAAACCAGATGTTTCTTTGTCTGGTATTAGATAGGACTGACCAGGGTTCTCAAACTGTGGGTCAGGATCCCAAAGTGAGTTGTTACCCTATTTTAATGGGGTCACCAGGGCTGGCTTCAGACTTGCTGGGACCCAGAGCCGAAGCTGAAGCCCGAGCCCCACCGCCCAGGGCCGAAGCTGAAGCCTGGGGCCTTCAGCCCTGGGTGACAGGGCTCAGATTACAGTCCCCTTGCCAGGGTGGGTGGGGCTCGGCCCCCACAGCTGGGACAGCAGGCAGTGCACTCTTGAAAATGATGTCTCCTGTGTGGCATGATCTCGCACACACCGTACATCTGAGGTCATGCTGGCAGGGACCGGGTCACGCTGGCAGGCACAGCAGGCCTTGCCATTCCCAGAAGTGCCGGAATGGGCAAGATTCCAGGAACATGTGACTGGTCACCCTACAAAACAGCCACTGTACTTTCTCTGAGGGTCAAGCTCAGGACTATTAGAGGGTGAGACTGCTCTGCTACCAACTGCACTAACGTGACTGGCTAAGGTAATGGTAGACACTGCCACCGCGAGGGTCACTGGCACCTGATAGCACAGCACCATTTAGTGCAGGGCAAAACAAAAGACAAGCTTGTGACATAACCCTCCTAGAGGCAGACCCAGCCCACCTGGCTACCCCTGGAGCTGCCCATTTATCCCCAGTCTTGCTGCACAGACCCGCCCCTACGCTTCCTCCAGAGGGGTTGGCAGAGGGAAAGTCTTCGCTGACCAGGACTTGAGCTCAGGCCCCAGCAGGGAGAGCCCCAAACCCTAACAACTAGAGCACCAGGGTCGGGACGAGCGGCTCCCTCGCGGCACAAAGCTGACACACCAGCAGGAGGCAGGGATGTGTGCGCCAGGCCAAATGCCCCGTGAGACGATGGCGTCTGAAAAGGGAGGATGGGGGGGACCAAAGAAGAACAGCGAGGCAGGCTTGACATCCTTGCCCAGCAAAGGAGCAGGGAAGAGGCTATGCGGGTGGCTCCCTGCAGCCCCTCTGGCACACCGCGCCGGTTGATCACGCCCGGGGGAGGCTGGGCGCAGGCCGGGCTGGCTCGTGTAATGGAGGCGGCTGGAAGACACGTGACGTGACTGCAGCGGGGCAGGGTACGGGCCGCGCGATCCGCCCGGAGCGGGGGCCCTGGTCTCGTGGGTCCGGCCGGGCTGGCCCCGTGGGGCGAGGGGAGGCGGGACCCCAGCGGCGGCGGCTGGGCAGCGCTGCCCGAGGCCAGGGGGCGGCGCCAGGCTCCCGAGCGGCTGGAGGCTGCTGGGCTGCGGCGGCCTCTGCGCGGCCGGGCCGGGCTCTGTCTCTGGGGCGGCGCCGAGGTGAGAGCGGGGCGCCAAGGGTGGGACCCGCTGGGCCAACTGCGCTGCGGGGATCGGCCGGGCCTGCGACAGCCCCCGCTTCCGTGGGGCACGCACAGCCCGTGACCGCCCCGGTCCCAGTGTTTCCCGCATTCACCGCCTTTGCCCCGGTTACCCCCTGCTACCCCAGTCCCCCCCCCACAATTGAGAGCCTCGCTTTTTAGTAGTGGGGCTCTGCTCAGACCTGCTTGGGCATCAGAGAAGCACCAACAGGGCTGACATTGGCTGCCCCACGCCGCAGGGCCCAGGGGAGAGTATTCTTAAAAGTCCAGTGGATGTTTGCAGAATCTGCCGGGGCCCCACTGCCCCGCTCTCAGGGGCGCTGGAACGATTTGTATAGTGGAGATGCTGAGAGCCATTGAACCAAGCTGTAAAGCCTGTGTGTAATGGAAACCACTTCAAGTCAGGGGGCGCTGCAGCACCCCCCACACCCCTAGTTCCAGCACCTCTGCTGCTCTCCTCTAGGGCAGGGGCCAAGGGAAATGACTTGTCAGTATAATTTATTAAAGGCCTTCCCGTGCAGGTGTTTCCATCCCCCTCCCTCAAATTAGCAAGGTTTGGGGCAGTTCTGAATCTTGTTGTTAATGATCCTGTTCAGAAATTACTACAAGGGTTTTCAATTAAATTGTTTATAAAATATTTGAGCTGGGTTTAAAACAAAACACAACCCTGTGCCTCAAAGTGATGAAGAATTACCTATTATGGGTGTGATCATACCCATCCTTACATCTGTAGTTTTTACATGGCACTAGTACAATGTCAGGTACTAAGTACCTTTAAATGTCATTGAAGTCCATGGGAGCTGAGGATTTCACTCAGCACCTTGCCGGATCAGGCCCATTTAAATTAATGGGACTATTCATGGTTCAAAGCTGCAAGGTCCTGAACCACAGTCAACTCTGAGAGAGGCCAGGGGCTGGCTTACACAAAAAATTTAGCTCAACCTAGCTACATCACTCAGGGGTGTGAAAAAACTCACACCCATGAGCACTGCAGTTAAGCTAGCCTAACCCCTGCTGTAGATGCAGCTCTGTTGACAAAATAATTCTTCCATTAACCTAGTTACTGCTGCTCCAAGAGGTGGATTACCTACACTGACAGAAAAACCCTTTCCCTCAATGTAGGAAGCCTCTACATTATGGTGCCACAGTGCTGCAGCTGTGCTGCTGTAGCACCTGTGGTGTAGACATGGCCTAAAATGGAGTTGCGTGCTGAGGATTCTGGGCCCTGTGAGAACTATTTAAGCAAAATTAACTGACTTGTTTTGATCATATTTAGTTATATCTCAGGGGTTCGGGGTGTGACATGTACTTTCAGTATGAAAAAAATGAGACAAGGGTTTGAAACAGCCCAGGGCGGGCCCATTTGAGAGTACAGTATCCACACCGAATAAGATGATGAGTAGCATCTCACTAGGGATCAAAAAAAACAATGGCCCTCAAATTAAACTCTTACGGTAAGGGGGATAGTGTTGGGAATCACCAAATGAAGGCACATCAGTGTTGGGATCGACAACAACCTATGAAACAACCAGTTATCCAAGTATGAGTGGCATAATTGTGAAGCACCAGAGGCAGTACTTGGCATGAGCAAAGGAGAACATAATGCCGGAAAAACGCTGGTCTATGAAACATGAACTATAATTCATTTTCTTTAAAAATCAGTATTCAAAAATGTCATTGATTTTTTTATTTTACCTTTAGGTAACGATTCATCATTAATCAAGATGTCCTCAGCACCTGAGCCCCCAAACATTAAAAAAGAAGCACCCAAAGAGAAAGACAGTCGAATTCCAGGACTCAGGGGTGTCCGTACAACCACCCTGTTCCGAGCTGTGAATCCAGAGCTTTTCATTAAACCTGTAAGAGGCTCCTTCAGAGACAATCTGTTTAAAGATGTATTTTTGAGATATATTTTAAAAAACCACATTTAAGCCACTAGTGTTATAAGTACCACCTAAGAATATTATAATTGAAAAATAGTTTTCACATTTTCCCAGTTTGATTACTTTGCATATTTGACATCACTTTGTGTATAGTCAGTTTCAGTTTCCCCCCTATACTGTTAGACTGTTCTGGCATCTAATACTCCTGGGGGAATTCTATGCCAAAAAATCCAAAATTCTGCACCAAAAAAAATCCAAAATTCTTCATATTTTATTTGTCAAAATAATGCAATATAATCACACCAGTTTCAAACTACCATACAGGAAACATCACAAAAACTGTTCAGCATTTCCTAAACACATGAAAGTTCACTTACAAATACTTATTAACCAAGACCCTGCATTCCAGTTATAATCCTGGATTTTCATTTAAATGACATTACTTTTATTTTGGTGTTTGGTGTTCTGTAAAGTAGACTGTCGCTTGGAGCTACTCCCTCGTGGAGGTGGTTTTTTTACAGCGCTGGGAGAGCTCTCTCCCAGCGCTGGTGCTGCGACCACACAGCCACATTCAAGTGCTGCTGTGGCAGCGCTTTAATGTTGCTAGTGAAGACAAGAATGGGAACAATTAACTAACAATGGGAACGTTAGCAGCCTGCCTGTTTAGTTGTTACATTTCTGCTCTGCCTCAGAGGCAGAGCCTGCTTCACACAGCCCTACGCCTCCAAGCCCAGGATGCAGCAACATTTCTCTCACTCATTTGCAAGCAGGCAGGCGCCCCCCCGTTAACGTCTCTCCGTAGAGGCACACAAGCCCAGCCTCCCTCCTCCCCCTTGCGGTGATCTGCTCTCTGCTGCTGCACTGCCGTAGAGGGGCATGTGTTCCCCACAGATTTCTTTGCTCCCCCATTTTTCTGCAGGGGAGCCAAGAAATCTGCAGAAGGTATGAGGCGCAGAATTCCCTCAGGAGTAATCTAATGAGAGGGACTCCATAAGTCTGCAAAGTTTTGTGATTTGATGCGTTAGTTACAGGGAGCCTCTCTTCATGTTTAAAAGGGTAAAAAAGAGGATTTAAATATTGTGAAAAGTTTTTAAGATGAAAGGACAAATGTTTGTTTAAAAAAAGTAAGGAATTTTTTCTTTTAAGTGCCACAAACTTGAGGGACCTTTTAGATTTTAAGATCTGCAGTGCTGGCCTACTTCGCCACTCTCTACAGAATGTTGAAACCAGTTACCACTTTTTATGGATGATTTTTAACTTAATAATTGTTTAAAACAACATTTGTTTTCATCCTGTTACATAGCCAGGGATAGGTTAAAGCCATCCAGCACATTTTGCTGATCTGATACCCTGATTCCATGGTACTGGCCATGGCAGCAGCTAGAACACTAGGTAGCTTTGGAGGCTCTGCAGAAAGAGACAATTATTTCAATAGTGTCTGTTACTTTCTAACACCAGCTCTAGATATACTCTCTGACCGGCTCTTAAAATGTGTAAAGTAAATTGAAAAACAAAATATGGTGGGAAAAAATAGCCCAGAGATGTTTGCTTACTGTTTTTAATGCAGTTTTATTAAATGATCTGATATGGGAGGGTAATGTGGCAAATTACTTTAAACATTCTTTTATATAGGATACGAGCTTGGTTGTGGTGCTAGTGCTGCGGAGTGTTGTTAAGGCCGCTAAGTTGTTAATGCTGCTGGTGCTGCTGTTCTTGGAGCTCCGGTGTTAGCTGCACGAGCAGAGAGTGCAGCATGCTAATTCAGCAGACCTCTACGTTATTCATAAAGAAAGACCACAGGCTCAGTTTGGTGGCGAAGGCGCTCTGCCAAGTTTATTGTCAGCAAAGCACGGTACTAGTGCCTTGTCGAATGGCTCATAGGGACACTAAGACATCTATGCCCGTGACAACATACAGGCTCAGTCAACATAACAGGATACTGTCCCCTCGGCCGATACAAAGATGCCCCTCCTATGACTTCTCCTTTTATACGTTGATATAGACAAGTTACATATTACACTCCAGGTATTGTTAGTTCCCATCCTTATACCTTGTATCTGCTAGTTCAAACAAAACATCCTCATCCATTATCCTGCCATCCCATCCTTATTTTACAAGGGGTCGGTGTGTTCCTGTACAATCTCTTGGGAATTTGTTTACGTATTTATTTGAGAACTCTGGGTGTTTTTGTACAATCCTCTCTGGTCAGGAATGTACTTACTTGGTTAGCCAATACATGGTGTGTTACTATACTGCCAAGGCCTACTCTGGCTCACAGCCTTCCGTTCACACTGCTAGTTATGTGCTAGGGCTCCAGCAAAGCCTACAGGTTGAATATGCCAACTAATATTCTTTGTTACAATATCCATTTTTATAACTGAGTAGGTGAAATTCTGTTTTACATCTGCACAACCCAGAGACATCGGTAAGAGTGCACAAAAGTAAAAGGCAGAATTTGACCCATTTAATAAAAGTAGGTTTTGTGACAATAATTTGTAAATCGGTTTTAGGAGAAATAAAATTATTTTGGCAGGAGCATGGTGTATTTCCCCAGTAGTAAATCTAGATTGAGTGTGTTGCAGAAAAGTCTTATCACCTTTAGGAACTCTGCTTCTGGCCAATCCATGAAACAGTATTATGACCTGTGGAGGCTCAGAACATTGGATGTTGCCACACACAGTCTCTAGAAAGGAAAGGGGGGAAGCATTTTTTTAAACTTCATGATTGTTTCATAGAAAGTATTTTTATACTTGAAGAACATTATCCTCTTCCTCTTTTCTGAAAGCAAATGGCCTAGATCAGTGGTTCTCAAAGCTGGTCCGCCGCTTGTTCAGGGAAAGCCCCTGGCGGGCCGGGGGTGGTTTGTTTACCTGCCGCGTCCGCAGGTTCGGCCGATCGCGGCTCCCACTGGCCGTGGTTCGCTGCTCCCAGCCAATGGGGCTGCGGGAAGGGCGGCCAGCACATCCCTCGGCCCGCACCGCTTCCCGCAGCCCCCATTGGCCTGGAGCGGCGAACCGCGACCAGTGGGAGCCGCGATCGGCCGAACCTGCGGACGCGGCAGGTAAACAAACCGGCCCGGCCCACCAGGGGCTTTCCCTGAACAAGCGGCAGACCTGCTTTGAGAACCACTGGCCTAGATGGTAGTCACCAACATTGTGTCAATTTGTGTCATAGCTGTTTGCATAGGTCTCAAAAGTGGCAGTGGTGTTAGTGCCATAAAGAGATGTCAGAGAGGGCCCCAGGTCACTTGGCATGCCATGAGCAAAGAGCCTGATGTACATGATGGATCAAAAAAACAAAATAGCTGACTAAAAGTGCATATTAATTTATTTTGACAGAACAAACCTGTTATGGCTTTTGGACTCGTAACAATTACCCTGTGTGTGGCCTACATTGGTTATTTACATGCAACACAAGAGAATAAAAAGGACCTCTATGAAGCTGTTGACAGTGAAGGAGCCAGGTATATGAGGAGGAAGACTTCCAAGTGGGATTAAAGAAGCTGCTTAATAACAGAGAAGGAAAGAGGAGTAATTGGCAATGTAGGCATCTGAATTGTTAATGTTAAATTAGGTGTCTGCTAACTTTTCTATGCAATTCCTGGAATGATGTTTGTAAAATTTAATCCAATTTCTATTCCATTTTACAATGCCATGTCTGTACCTATAAACTTTACAGAAGACATACAAAGTAATAAAGTGTTAAGAACAGTTGTCGGAGTTGATGATTACAGTGTGTAGATAAAAGAAATAATTAAGTGTGAGCTGGAGACTCTAGTGAGAAGTGACTTTAGAAATTTCTGTGATAGTTTAACTCATCTTTTTATGGTCTGCTTTGGCAAGAAGGAAAGCAGTTTTAAAATTCGAGGCACACTGTCTGTGGGAAGTGGTAGTTTGAGCTGCAAAATCTGCATTTTTAATATTGCAACTAAAGATATTTTTTAAAAAGACAAAACAGCTAACAATTTTTTTTTAAATCCAGAACTCTGTAAATACTGACCTAAAACGACTATTCAAAATTCTAATTTGCTCTTTTATATAAATCCTTTGTTAAAACATCCTTTTCTGTCCATTTGAGTGACTGGTTTTATTTCTAAATTAGTTTAAAAACTACATGTACCTTCACTGGAAAATATATGCCATCTGGAAACACAGGAAATTCTAAAATGGTGGGGGCATTTTCTTTATATAAAATATAGTTAATCTATTTTTATATTAATAAAATATATAAGTTCTACAGTTTCTGAAATAATTACACACACACAAAACTATGTTACAAGAACATTAAGGTAGAAAAGTCAAGCATTCACAAGTTAGGAAATGCCAGAGTTAAGGTTGCCTGTTCAAGTCAGCCTCCTTGTGTATCTGCATTATAATCTAATCTTTAATTACATGATCACATACTATTTTTTCTACAGACCCCCTACCTCTTTCCAGTTCCTAACTTTTGAGTGCTTGACTTTGCAACCTTAATAATTTTCTTTTAACATAGTTTTTTGTGTCTCATTTCCTATGTTTTTAATTAAGCCAACTGATACAATTCTATAGAAATTCTATCATGCAGTGTCATATTGACACCCGTATGGGTCATCAGCAGGGTTGGAAACTATAGCCACTGCACATGATTCTGCCATGTGAGCTAACGGTAGGTTGCCATCCTCTGAATAGACTCGCACTAGAGGCGAATGAGGTACATACTTTTCTAGTGAGTTTCACTGATATTTGTTGACAAAAAAGGAATTGTGTGAGACAAGAATTTTGTGTTTAATTCCAAGCTCTAGTGATCACACAATCTTCGGCTCATTCCTCTTAAGAATGACCCTTTATGCCCCATCCACTCCAACCTGTCCCAGTCCTGTCTCTTCTCCTCCCCTGGCTCCTTATCCCAGTCCCATTCTCACCTAGTCAGTCCCAGTCTCCACTCCTAAAACATTTTGTCCTGGTCTTGCCCCTCCAGAATCCCTGTCTCAACGCCTCCCACTCCCAATTCTCCCCCTGCACTCTGGCTCCTTGTTAGATCTGTCTCCACTCCCATCTCAGCTCCTTTTCCCTGTCCCTTGTCCTACTAGTTATCAGTTCCAATCGCCTTGCCTAGCCAGTCCCAGTCTCCTCTGGCTCCTCATCTGATCTCAGTCTCTCCCTCCTAGCTCCTAGTCCTCACCTATTTCCCTCCCTGGCTCCCAAGCAACTTGCCATCCAGTCACAGTCCCCCTTCCCAGTCTTCTTGCCCCATCAGTCCCAGTCTTCTTGCCCAGCCAGTCATCTCCCCCATCCCAGTGCCTAGTTGTCCTCTCTATCTTCTGCTAGCCTCCAGTTCAACTATACCCTCTACCTCTCCATGCAGGCTCCTTATCCCAATCTACTCCCCTTACCTGTCTCCCCGCTCTGGATATGGTCCCCTCTGCATTTGAATCAGCAACTTGCTCCTTCACCCTGCCTGGACCCAGCAAAAGGGTCAGCGAGAGCAAATGAATGACAAGCTCCCTGCTGTCAGTCCAGCTGCCCTGACTTGGACCTGTCACAGCCCAGAGCTGTTACAGCAGGAAAAACCCTGCTCAGCCCTGGGTTGAAGCATGCACAGTGCAGAGAGAATCTTTGGGATATTTAGTTACGAAAATCTAAGAAGTCTCTACTGAGCATGTGCAAACTGATTTTTCAAAGACTCATATAACTTGGCCAAATGTGGGTGGATTTTCAGTGACAGCAAAAAGCATGTTCCTGACATGAAGACCACCCTCTTCCAATTTTGAAGTCCCTGCTCCTGGGGGTACTACTAAAGGCCTGGGGGTACTACTAAAAGGTGACTAGAATTTTTTAACATGGGCAAAACAAGATATTTTTTCCTAGCCTTTTGTTTTATAGGAGAGGATAAGAAGGAGCCTTGAGACTATTTAACAACTATTATGTGGAATTTTAACCAGATGATTCTTTAATTCATTAAAATATATTAAGCCTACATTGCTTAAATGGGCTTTAATCCTAGTGAGCAAGAACTACTCTGAAGGGGTCTGTGATATATGGGAATAATGCAAGAGTGGGTCCTTACTGTTGAATTATGTTTTGTGGTGTGAAGGTGACCCTAGAAGTGAGCTGTAGTAACAGTGGAAGAAGGGGAGGGGAAGGGTTTAGAACTGAATCAGGGAGAGGGGCTTGGTGAATGCAGCCATGAGACTATGTAGTGGAAGGTCTGGCTGCGAGGGCAGCTGTGTTTGTTGTTGGAGTCGGGACTGATTAGTCAAACTGATCCAAACCTATGTGGATTGAAGGAGGAATGTTTAGCCTAGTTTTTCATTTTTCAACTCACGGTCATACTTACCTCCTTGTAGCAATTACTTTTTAAACAACTCTTAATAATACATAGATGATATACATAAAGTGCAGAAAACAGCATGAGTGCAAAGATGCATACAGTACATTAATGGACAGTACAGAAACATGGCTGCCAATTGTTGGTGTAAATATCTGATTGCTGCAAATACAGCATACAGTTACAGCAGTGACCAAAAGGGAGAACTCAAATCTCTCAAGCACAACTTCACTTATGTGAACTGGGGATAAACAAACAGCACCAATAATGTTTAGTTATGTCCTGTTTCTGTAGATTTCCTTTTCAACAGTGGTAAAGTTTACAAGAAAATTCCTACCTTGACAAAAATAAGCCACAATGGTTTCCTGAGTGGAGACTTTTTGATACCCCATGCCACCCATGAATCATTCACCTCTTTAACAGAAAATACTGATCCAAACATTTGAAACAGTGGCCATTGCTAAATACTTTTAAAATCCCTTTAAACTGCTTGGATTGGAGAGGAATTGTTGCCATGCGTTAAGTAATAAAACAAAAAATTTGATGAGATGCTGCTTAACACTACCCAGTATCTACAAACGCTTTTGTGAGCAAATCTTGTCCTGCCTAGTAACAGTTGCTAGGTATGAGGTTGGTTTAAGGCTGTAAGAGGTCAGTTAATAAATCCTCTCCCATCATCAGTCCGCATTATGTTATTGAGCTCCTCACCACTTGTGCTTAACCTGCAGGCAAATGTTTTAGACATCATCCTAATGGTGAATGATTTTATCTTTTAACTGGACTGCATGTTTTCTGTAGAAACAGTAAGCATTTTGTCTGCAAGGATTAGGGCAGTTTGGACATTTTAGTAACCACCTTGAATATTTTATACAACCATGATTAGGAATCCAGATTTGAGCTCCTTTGTTTGTTGTGCGGTATGCTCAAAAATAATACCACCACCACCTACACCTGCTACTTTTGAACGGATTCGGGAATATAAGCCTTACAAAACACGGTATTACACGCATCGGGATATATTAGGTAAGTTGGTTTCCTGAATGCTTCATTTGTAATTATCCAATTGGGGATATCCAAAATGCTTATGCATGCCTCTATTCTTGACATTCACATCTTCTTCCAATGGCCTTTCTTGGTTGGTCAGAGATGGATACGTGTACTGATTCATGAATATGTACAAATACTACAGATCAAATAATTATTCTTCTCAAAGTATTTAAGATTTGCTCACAATGGAGCAAAAAAAGAGAGCTAGGTATGAGCATATTTGAAAATAGTTGTAAGTAAGGCTTAAAAGGATTGAGAAGAACTGTGCTTGACAAAGATTTTTTTTAAAACTCTTTAGTAAGGCAAAGTTACAATACAAAACTGAAGTCTGCTTTTACATTTCCTGTTTCAGGATCTGGGCCCTAGTTTGTCACTCTACAAGGGTTCAGTGCAAAGTCCACAGGAATTTCTCCCTTGACATCAATAGACTTTAGATCAAGCCCTAAACAGACAAGAGAGAAATAGAAATCATGCTAGAGAAAACTGTGTAATGACTGTAGCCACAACAACATTACAACTTTGCTGGGTACAACTCTTCAAAAAACAGTTAAACACTTTACTACCAGAACTGTGTACAGGGCCTAAACAAGCCCCTGAAACAACAGTTCCTGACAGGACTCTGGCATACTTATACAGTAAAAGCTGCGATATCTGGCACTTTACCAGCTGGAAAGCTCTAGAAACCAGCATTTCTGGTATCTCCCAATACAAGTCTTCAATCTAGTAACTGGGACCGATGCCGAAGCTATTCGGGACCCAAGTATTTCCAAGAGCAGCCGGACTACGCTCGAGTTAGCCAAGAAGAGCCGAATGCTGTTCTTTGTTTGTATCCACCATTGTGATCGGTCGGTTTATTACTTGGTGTATAGTCCTGTGTTTATCGCAAAATATCGATGCCACCCTACCATTATGGCATCCAAAATACCAGCGAAAAGCAAAGGAGAGAAGCGTAAGAGAGTTGTGTTGACATTAAAACAGAAAATAGATATTTGTACATGTCTTGAAAAGGGCAAGAATAGGAATGTTTTGATACAAGAGTACAATTTTGACTTGTCCATGATATACGACATCAAGGCTCAGAAAGGACAATTGCTCGAATTTTTGCTAGTTGTGAGTCAAATAAAGCTGTTGAACAACTCTATACTCTGAATACACCTAAATTAGAGCAGCTAGACAGTGTTTTATATGAATGGTTTTCATTGAAACGATGGGAGGGTGCCCCTATCTCTGCCCAATGCTCGTTGAAAGGCAAAAGATTTTTATAAGCAAATGCAATTGACTGAGCCATGTGCATTTTCTGAAGGATGGCTTTTGTGTTTTAAACTTCATCATGGTATTAGAAAGCTAGATGTATCTGGTGAACAAAAATCGGCTGACCATGAAGTGCAGAAAAATATTGTGAATTTTTTAGAAATTTAATTGCTGAACATGATCTATCGCCTGAACAAATTTATAATGCTGATGAAACTGGCCTATTTTGGCGATATTTGCCAAATTCTACCCTAGCAGGTGCAAGCGAATTTAGTGCTGCTGTTTTTTAGCACAATAAAGACAGACTAACTGTTCTTACATGTGCTAATGCTGCAGGCTTGCATAGAATAAAACTTTTGGTGATTGGACAATATAATCGTCCTAGAGCTTTCAAAGGTGTTGCACATTTACCTGTTGTTTACAAAGAACAAGGTAATTCATGGATGGACAAAGAATTTTTTTATGATTGGTTTCATCCTGTTTTTGTACCTGCAGTGAAAGAACATTTTAGAAAAATACGCTTACCTGAAGATAGCAAAGCTATTCTATTGCTCGACAATTGTAGAGCTCACTCTCAAGAAACAGAGTTAGTGTCTGGTAATATTGTTACGATCTTCCTGCCTGCCAATGTTACTGCATTGATTCAACCTATGGACCAGGGCATTATCCAGAATATGAAATGTTATTACAGAAGAGATTTCCTGAGAAAGCTGATCAATCATGAAGGCACTATACAGGACTTTCAATTTCGTTATAACATAAAAGATGCAATTTTTAATGTTGCTTGTGCCTGGAATTCCATTAAAAGTGAAACATTAAAGAGCTTAGATAAAATTGTGGTCTAGTGTTATGTTTGCAGAAGTGTCTTCTGATGAAGATGAATTTGAAGGCTTTAAAGTAAGAGTTAGAAAAAATACATTGGCACAAATTCTTGAAATGGTGAAGGATACTCCATTTTCACACCCAGTCAACAAACTTTATGAAAGTGAGATAGAAGAGTGGGTTGAAGCTGACACTCATAAAGACACTGATAAAGACCATGAAGACACTGATAAAGACAGTGAAGAAGATTTTAATGAAGAGGACAAAATAACTTGGGGAAAGGCTGCTTCAGCTTTTGTTACAATAATTAAATTTGCAGAAAGGCAGCCATGTTATACTGCCCAGGAGGTTATGCAATGGCACATTCTGCACTCTACTTTTATGCAAAAGAGGCAGAAGAAAATTAAGCAAGCTGATACCAGGGATTTATTCAAAAAAGCAGCCTCCAGTGTGTGTCATAGGGTCAGTACAGATTCAGCCCAATCTCCTACACCTTCTGCATCTACAATGATAATTGATGTTGATAATGATGACCCTGAGGCACTGCAAGACCCTGAAGTGCCTTCTGAATCATCAAAGAAAGATTAAATTATGTTCAGTATAGTTTAGTGTTAAGTGTATTTTTAGTGATCTGGGTGTATGCCATGCACTGCCCATAGTGATATGTAGTGTCATAAGATAACCTACTGTATAGAAAACTTTACCTGTACACACCTAAGTGCCTCAAGAAACCAACCACTCTGCAGTGCAGTACTACTATTGGATTGGTGAGTACCTGTATACTTTATTCATTTTATTGTATTTTAACTCTTTGAAAATTGGTATTCCACTGGTAAGTATAACCGGAATTTTTGACTAACCAGCACCCCCCATTTTCCCAACATGCCGGATAACAAAACTTTTACTGTATAAACTATCTCTAAGCCAGATTTTTTATTATACTGCAATTATAATTTAAAAATTGAAAGAAAATGTATGGTAGTATTAGTATGTTAATAGCAAGAGTCTGAGGTAAATCAATAAAGTAAGAATTTCTATACCTAACTATTGCAGGGATCTTTGATCAGTGATATTAGTATTGTGAATCACACTGCCTATGTTCGATAATGTGAGTTACCAAAGAGGTTTCAGTCATTATTCAATAGCTCTTAGAGCTTGCGATAATTGCTTTTCAAAATACATTTGAAGCATCAACAGTGTGCTCAGGGCTGTAGAAGACCTAGAAGCAGGGACGGCCCACACCATTTTGGCACCTGAGGCGGGGAGCTCAAATGACGCCCGCATGCCCCCTCGCTTGGGCCAAAATTTTGAAAGGTCTCAATTCTGCTTTCTTCCTGTTCTACTCCTCTCATGGTACTGATCTGCTACCTACCCCAATAAAGGAGAACTAACAACTTAAAATGCCTTGTTCAAAAATTTTAAGTAACACTTAACTTTCAAACGCCTGAACAGCAAATGTAACTTTTCTTGTCTGCATAGTAAACACTGGCATTTTTATCTGTTTGAATAATCAAAGTGGTGCTTTCTGTGCCTTCTTGGTTGCAAAGATTTGAACTGCTCCCTGAAGGTCCACAGTCTGGGCCAGCTCGTGCTCTATTGAGCCTCTCCTGTGTCATTGTGGAGCGTCGATGTATTTTTATTAACTTCAGCTTGGAGAAGCTGCGTTCTCCACCGGCAACTGTTACAGGAAGTGTTAGAAGTATGCGCAGAGCAACATTTGGAAAGCAGGTGGAAAGAGGATGGTCATCTTATTTGTGCACATATATTCCAGAACAGCCTTTGGAGTTGATCCTGCTGAAATGTATCTTGAAAGGGCTTTCAGTTCATCACCTAAATCACTTGCATCAATATCGCGCATGTCATCATGTGTCAACACTGTCTCTAATGCCCTGCATTGCTGGTGTACATCTTCTTCAGGTATAGTGAGGAGTTTTGGAATATCATACAACATCCCAAATATACTGCTGTGTTCCTTGAGCTGCATGAAACGTTCTTCAACTGACTGTATTGCACAATCTAGCACCTGGTTAAAGAATTCAACTTTGAATTGTTGTTTGGGGTCCCTTATGGGATTATCCCGTGCCTCATAATCAAAATGTCTTCCTTTTCAGTGACTCTTGTATTCTTGAATGGGTGGCAAAATAGCTTCAGTGTGAAGTTCCTCTGCCAACTTCTGTGCACTCTTCAGAACATTTTGAAATCCCTCATCTGACCAGTAAGACTGTAGATATGAGTTTGCTTTGTCCAGTTGTTCCATTGCTCCAGATATATCAAGGTCAATACCTTGGAGTCTCTTGCTTACAACATTTATTTCAAACAGTATGTCATGCCACAACACTAAGCCACACAGAAATTTGAAGTTATGTATGTTTCTGATGATTCCATGTCCCTTTGCCACTGTTCTCCCATGAACAGTTCCTGTCATAGCATTATCCTCCATAATGGCAACTATGGCATCATCTATCTTCCCAATTTGGTGTTTGATAGGCTTTATCGCCTACACTCGACTTTCCCATCGTGTGGCACTCAGTGGTTTCAGTGTCAGAGAGGATGTTCCCAGATGTTGCTTCAAAATTTGCCATCGATGAGTTGATGCACAGAAAAATACATAGATGCTTTGAATTACATTAAAAAATTCAGCAGCCTCACTAGAAGCTGATGCTGCATCAATGACCACCAAGTTCAATGAATGAGAACTGCATGGGACAAAAAAAACTCGAGGGTTTAACTCTCAGATCCGTGTCTGCACTCCTCTGTTCTTTCCTCTCATGTTGGCACCATTATCGTAGCCCTGACCTCTCATGTCAGCTATCACAATTCCCGTATCTTCCAGCTTTTTAAGAAGCACATTTGTCATACCAGCTCCTGTAGTATCATCAATGTCAATAAATTCTAGAAAATGCTCTCTGACAGTCACCATTGCAGGGACATTTTCACTAGGTTCTGTTGTTTTACAAAACGCACCATTAAAGTCATTTGTTCCATATGGCTGATGTCAGGTGTGCAGTCCAGAATAACAGAGTAATATCTTGCTGACTTCAGATCTGTCACAATCTTCTGTTTGACTTTTGTTGCCAGTAACTGTATAATCTCATTTTGAATTGTTTTTCCAAGGTAGTGGTGTGTGTACATTTCTTGGGTGGTAACTCTTCTTAGATGCTCCTGGAGTACAGCATCAAACTCAGCCATCAGCTCCACAATTTTAAGGAAGTTTCCATTGTTTGGCACGTACAGCTGATCTGAAGTGCCACGCAGTGCTAGGTTTTGGGTAGCAAGCATTCTCACAATGGCAATGAGCCTCTTCAGAACATTTTGCCAGTAAAGAGACTCTGATGCAATCTTCTCTCAATGCTGATCATCTATGGTGGCCTTTAACCTTAGTCTCATCTCAAGCTCTTTCCACCTATGGATTGCTCCCTGGTGATTTGCTGCCTTCTCATGGCATGCCAGATTTCTAGCCAGTTTTCCAGTCCTTTGTTCCTGTAGAACCCAATGTGGCTGGAACATTAGACTGGAAGAGTTTTCTACAAAAACAGTATACAGCATTCTGGGTTTTGAGTACATAAGCCATGGCCTCTCCACTTTGTCACCATTGGGGATTTCATGCCAGTAATGTGTTGGATGGAAACTTCTATTTTCATTGTCTTTGGGGAACATGAAGTTTTTCACTTGCTGTGGCCCATGCAGTACAAGGACGTCCCTCAGGCTACTGCTCAAGTGAGTCCACAGTCCTGGATCATCTAGACTTAAGGAACTAAACTCAGCAGCAGCTGTTTCTTGTGCCTGCTACGGCGTCCACTGAGATCTACACTTTTCTTCAGGAATGTGCATGGTTACATCCATTTGAGATGGAGATATGATGCTGCAGTAGCTGCCAGGTCATCTGCACTCTGACTAACTGGAAGATCAGGCATCTCCCCACCACTCACATCCTCACTGGGGCCGGAAGGCTCACCGTGAATATTTGTGTCTGTGTATCTCAGGAGAGCTCCTTCCTGCTTAGATAGAAAAGCTTCCTTTGCTTTCTTTTTCTGAATGCTGCCCCAGAGGGGTGTTTTCTTCTTTCACTCATGACTGCTGTTCTGTGCCAGCTATAGTGGCTCTCAACACTCAATTGAAGGGGACAAATAAGCAGGCTGGTAGCAGGGCCTGAGTGAGGGAAGATATCAGCGTCTTAAGGGCCTAAGTGGCTCCTACTACTTCAGTTGACTGCCTGTTCTCCTCAAGTGGGTTCAGTGAAGCAGCAGGAAACAGGAAGCTCCCCGAGAAGCTGGTGTTAATCAGTCCAGGCTCCTGGGGGTGCTAGAGAGGTACATAAGAGGCTCCTCCTCCTCTCTCTCCCTTCAGCTCCTGCTGCTTTCTGTTATTCCCTCTCACCTTTTCTCCTGCCTGCCTGTTATGTCTCTTGTGCCCTCCTCAGGGCCGGTGTAACCACTAGGCAAACTAGGCGGCCGCCTAGGGCGCCAAGATTTGGGGGCGCCAAAAAGCGGTGCCCACAAATTTTTTTTTACACTATTGCTCCCGACGAGGGGACGGGCAGCTCGCAGCCGCGTTAGCACCTACCTCTGCGGGTGTCCTCTGCAACTGCAGGCCCCGCCACCTCCCTCCGCCATGCCCCACATCACTGCCCGCCTGCGTCCCCCCTGCCAGCCCAGAGCCGCCTCCTCCCCGAGCCCCTGGGCTGCCGCATCGCTCCCTCCAGCTCTGGCCGTCCCGCACCCCCTGCCACAGCAGCGGCTGCTGCCCAAGGGCTGCCGGCTGCAGATCAGAGCGGGTGACATCAGCCTGCCTGCAGCTGGCCGTATTGATAGCAATGCAGTGGCAGGAGGGGGGGTGGGGGAAAGGAAGAGGAGACTGTGGCCACCGGTCCACCTGTGGGGGTGGATCATGGCCCTGCCAGAGGATACAGGGTTAAAGAGCTGCAAAAGTGTAACCGTCCTCATCACGTGCCACCTTCCAAGGCTTCAGCCCTGTGGAGCAGTGTAGCAGGGTGAGTACCCGCTCCAGCCGGAAGGGGTTGGAAAAGCCCTGCAGAGGGCTGGGGCTGGGGAAGGGAGCAAAACCCTGGCTGATTGGGGGAAGTGGCTGCAGCTGGAGCCATGCCCCAAACAGACTAACCAGGCCAAGGTTATAAGAAGGCCAGGGCAGGCAGAAGCTCAGCAGTCTGTTCTCTAGCTGTGGAGGGAGACAGGCCTGGCTGCTGGAAGGTTGAGAGGTACCTGGGAGTGAGGCAGGGTGGGGGAAAAGCCAGGGGAGCTCCAGGCTGGCGACGCCTCAGGCTGTAGGGCCTGGTTCCAGGCCCATAGAGGTACTGGGTGGTAGAAGAAGGCAGCGGGTCAAACCCCCCTTGCCAGTGATGAGTGGCATACACTGCAGTCTGCCCCATGGAACGGGGGCTAGTTGGTGACTGGCAGTAGCCACTGAGGCAAGGTGGGGATAGGGGGTGGGGAGACCCTGAGACTGAGGGGTTACTGCCAGAGGGGTAGCACCCCAGGCACCGGGGTCCTGGGAGGGACGCGGGGCCCCAGCAGTAGCGGATCACCGGCTGACAAAGGGTGCTCCAGAGGGCTGGTGAGCTAATTCCCGAGGACAACCAGCAGGAGGTGACGCAGGGGTGAGTCCACTCGCTTACAAGCAGGTAAATAGAGCCCCATTTTGGGGGAAACTGAGACAGAGAACAGGGACGTGACTTGCCCAAGGTCATCCGGGGAGTCGTTGTCGGAGTCCTGCTTTGAACACAGGAAACCGAGGCTCCTAGTTCTGCACTGGCTCAGACCATTAGACCAGAGGCCTTCAAGCCCTGAGCTCTGCACCTGCCCACACAAGATATTAATCTGGGATTCAGGGGCAGCACACCGCAAGTTTTCAGTGAAGAAACATGGCTGTCTCAAGCCCTTATGGCTACAAGGAAAATCTTCCAAAGGTGATGGGCGTCTAGCCAACACAGTTCTGTCTGCCTGAGTCTGCAGCCAGCCTGGGACAACAGCTCTAGGAAATGCGGCAGTAACTGTTAAGTCTAATTATGACACCGTCGGAGCCAGATTTTCATGTAACATGGGTGACCAGTTGTGTGGTGCACCACCACTGCAAGTGTGCGAGCAACTCAGGTTAAGTGCAGCTGAACCCTGGGCAGGCTGCAGCATCCAAGAGATTTTTGTTCTCCCACTGAATGACAGCAGATGCACCAGTAACTTTACTAGGTAGAAGTTTAGTGACCACTTTAGGGCCATATCCTCCCCACTCCCAGCATTGGGCCAACTGCCCCTCATCATTCTTCTGATTGCTTGTATTGTTATTGATGGGAGATCTGCTGTGGATTGAGGGGTGTATATGGACCTGCCTTTGCCGGCTCAGTCCCGGCCCAGTATTCGAAATAAATTGTCCTGAGTTTCAGAAGTACTGAGAACCCTGGAGTTCCCACAGACATCGGGGGAACCGCAGGTACTCAGCATCTCTGAAAATCAGGCCCAGAATGACACTGATGCCTCTGCCCTAGGCCAGAGCTCTTTGAGTAAGGGGCTTCAGCAGCAATTGGCGTGGGGCAGAGTAAAGCAACCAGGACGGTCATGATGGAGGCTGGAACTCTGTCCTCGCCTCACACCTGTGGGGAAGACAGGCCTTCAGACACCCCCTCCCACCTGCATTGCACTTTCCAGCCCAGGAGCAAGGAACCATTTCACACCTTAGCGCTGCAGGGAGCTGAAGCCCAGAATGGGGAAGTAATTTGCCTGAAGTCATCCAGTGAGTTGGTGCCAGGGTGGAGAATAGAAGCCAGATCCTGACTCCCAGCTCTGTGCTCTGATCCCCAAAACAGCCCTTTCCAGATCCATTTGGGGGGAGAGGGAGGGCAGGAGGGACTCTAGCCACATGCAGGAGACCCAAGGCCACTTATTTTCATTAAATATGTAGACTAAATAATGAAATTAATAAATTTTCAAGCGGAACATGTATTAATTCTAATGAACAATGCCACATTATGTAGTATTCATTTTTTGAAAGTTTATAATAAGCGATGCTCTGGGGGGAGGGAAGGGAAGGGAGGAGGGGGGCGCAAGGTGGAAGTTTCGCCTAGGGTGCAAAAAATCCTTGCACCGGCCCTGGCCCTCCTTCCTCCAGCACAGCACTCCACCATCTCTGTGCATCTAGACCTGAGAGAATACATATGCACCAACAGCAGACACAAATTTCTACACTCTGGGTCCTAGTGGCGCCCCCCCCGCCCCCAGTCTGGCACCTGAGGTGGCCGCCTCAGTTCGCCTCATGGTAAGGCCAGCCCTGCCTAGAGGAAAAGGTCTCTGACCTGAGGAGCTTACAGTTGACATAGACCACATAAAACACAGTAGGTGCCTCTTTAAAATGTCCTGTTTTAGATTATTTCCCCTTTTACTTTTTAATATATTGTATGGGTGGACACCATGATCAGCTTCAACAATGGAACCCTACAGACAACTATATACAAGAAACCCACAAATCACCACATCTACCTTCATAGATCCAGTAATCACCCCAAACACCCAAAAAATCTGCTATCTACAGCCCAGGCACTCAGATACCACAGAATATACTCCAAGGAGAAAGTCCAAGTTATACATCTTAACACACTCAAAACTACCTTCACCAGACAAGGACACACCACGAGAGAAGAAGATTATGTCATGGAATAGGCCACCAAAATACCCGAAGAGAACCTGTTTCAATATAGAAATGAAACCCCCTCTGACCGCCCTAAAACACCCCTAGTTGTCACCTACCACCTCACACTGGAACCCCTATGGAGTATCATCAAACAACTACAACTCATATGCTAGGAGGACCCCATCCTGAAATAAATCTTTCCAGAACCCGCCTCTTCTGGCCTTCAAACAACTCCCCAACCTCACCATCAGAATCAACCTCCCCATAGACCAGAACACACCAACTCAAAGTGGCATCAGTCTCTACCAGAACAACAGATGCAAAACCTGCAGACATACCTCCACTGCTGCAATGATCAACACCCCCCACAACGCACCATTCAAGATCCATGGGTACTTACACATGCCTATGACAACATGTGCTGTACCTCATCCAGTACAGTAAGTGTCCCAATAACAGCTATATGGGTGAAACCAGACAATCACTAACCTCTCAAATGAAGTCACACAGAAAAATGATAAAAGCCAAAAACACCATATCACCTGTGGGTGAACACTTTTCACAAAGCAATCATTCTATATCTTACCTATCATCCTCAAAGGAAACATGCACAATACTTTCAAAAGATGAGCCTGGGCGTTTAAATTCATAACTTTGCTAGACAATAAAAATCATGGACTGAATAGAGACACTGGATTTTTTGGCTTATTACAACAATCTGTAACCCACTAACACCCACTTCCTTCCCCGGCCCCTCCCCCACCTGATGGCTGAAGGTGTGTTAACGGGTCACTTCACTTTGAATAGTCCCTTGAAATATGTGTTAACTACTTATGCTAAACCATCTGTTCCACCTTGTATTTAGCTGTGACAGTATGTTTCACAGACCTGAAGAAGAGCGCGTAAGCTTGAAAGCTTGTCTCTCTCACCAACAGATGTTGGTCCAATAAAAGATATTACCTCACGCACTTTGTCTCTCTCTAAGCCGGTTACTTGTCATTCACTCATGTTCTTTGTATATACTGCCTTCATAGATTCACACTCATATTTATGTGAAGCTTATTAACAGAATTATTGCAGCTAGTTTAGCGCAATTATATGCCTAATGTAATCAGACATGTAGCCCCTGTTGGGCTTTTCCCCACACAGGCCAGAAAAAGATAAGATAATTTTCAAAACTCAGTATTCTCAGTATAAAAAATATCTTGTGTGAAATTCAATTAATGGAGAATAGTCGCACCAAAGTAGTCAGAAACTACAAATTAAATCATAGAGTATGATTTCTTATTAACGATACCTTACTAAACTGAAAATGTGGCTCCTATGTACTCACATACTACTTTTTTTAAGACATCAACAGTCCCAGGTTTGATGATAGGCAGGGAAAAAAAACAACAACTAAGGTCTGATCTACATTTAAAATTTAGGTCAATATAGCTGTAGTGCTCAGGGATGTGAAAAATCAACCCCCATACCCCACCCAAGCACCATAGCTATGCCAATCTAATCCCCGGTGGAGACAAAGCTAGGTTGAATGGAAGAATGCTTTTGTCAATCTATCCAGCGTTGCTCGGTGAGGTGGCATTTCTACACTGACAGAATCACTGGCCCCTTGCTGTAGGCTGTGTCTCCACTATGGGGTTATGCCAGCATAGCTATGGCACCATAGCTATGTCCCTATAATCCCCATAGTGTAGATGTGACTTGAGTAGATTTGGCCTATATGTGTCCTTCTGGTAGAGTGGTTGTTACCCTTGGTGCACATATTGATACACATGGTTCCAAACTAGCATGGCTATAGTGAACTTGATGCTGCTGAAAGGTACTGAGCTAGACAACCCTGGAGTTGGCAGCCTCTATTATCCACAAAATGGATACAACATTTGCAGTAGCGGCGCCAGCTCTTCCGGCGCCCTAGGCGGTGGAAGGTCCCGCCCCCGAAATGCCGCCCCCAACAGCGCCGGCGGAAGGTCCCGCCCCCAAATTTCAACGGGCGGCGGGGGCGCAGGCGCCCCCAAAATAGCAGTGCCCTAGGCGACCGCCTAGGTCGCCTAATGGGTTGCGCCGGCCCTGAACATTTGTAGTGACAGTGTCGACTCTCCAAACTGCCCCATCAATGTGCCTTAATTCTGTTTTGAAGAGATTAACTTCTGGATTGAGATGGCAGTTTAGTCCAAATGCCTACTCAGCACTTATTTCTACTGTGTGGGCTAACAATGGAGAGAATTAGTGCCAGCTGTTGTGGTAGACTGGGTGAAGTCAACATTTGCTTGCTAGGAAATAGACTAAGACCACCAAATTTATTTCATATAGGTCACCAAATAGCCATCAATCAATGGGAATTGTGGGTCCACAGCACCTCATAAGATCAGGTCCCTAGACTGTATGCTCCTTGAGCAGAGTCCTTGTTTTTAAAGCAGTGCATACACTTAAGACACTGTATTAACAATATTTACATTATAAATACTGTCTGCAGTGAGGATTCACATTGTGTATCTTTTTTATTTTTTTTAAATATCAAATCAAGCAGATGGGCAGGAGACAGTTTACAGTTTCTTTATACTTGTAACATGTTGTACGTGATCCATGTCTGTTGAATATATATAGAGCTTGGAGCAGATCTTCAACAAGAACAATGTGAAAAAAAGGAATTAGAAGTAAAAGAACGGATTGAAAAAATTAAAGCCGAACTATGGTTTCAGGTAAATTAAGTTACACTACTATCATTGAAATTAACATTTATAATTATGGAATCTGTGTTGTAGCATGAAAATTGTGGATAAATTCCTTTGAGCTCATGGGCGGCAGGTATAAGAGGCTTGGAGAGCTAAGCCTCCCCAAATGGGGCAAAAAATGCCCGATGCGGCACACCTCCCTTTGGAGGCATGCCCACCTGGCGCCTTTGGAGCGCTGTCGCTGGAAGCTCCCAAGAAGTGGGGGGCCACTGGTGCCCAGACCATGGCCCCACCCATGCTCTGCCCAGAGGCTCTGCTTGGCCTCTTCCCCCATGGCCCCGCCCCTAGGCCTCCTCTTCCCGCCCCTGCTCCACCTCTTCCCCCAAAGCCCCACCTTCTGCTCACTCCTCTACACCCCCTCTCATCCCATCGCTTGCCCTTAAGGCAGGAGGGGGCAAAAAAAAGGGGCAAGCAGTGGGCAGGGAAGCGTTGAAGGAGGGGGCAGAGAGGAGTGAGTGGCAGGCAGGGGTTTGGGAGAGAGGGCAGAGAGAAACGAGCGGTGGGCAGGCGGGGGGCCAGAGAGGAGCAAGCAGCAGGCAGGGGGCCTCAAGGGAGGGGGTGCAGAGGAGTAAGTGGCAGGCAGGCAGGGGGCCTCGGGGGAGGGGGCGGAGAGGAGCGGGCAGAGGTGGGCCTTAGGGGAAGAGGTGGAGCAGGGGTGGGAAGAGGCAGAGTGGGGGCAGAACCTCAGGGGAACAGGCCAAGCAGGAGCGGGGCCTCAGGGCAGAGCAGAGGTGGCGTGTAGGCCATAAGTGCTGGAACTAAGAGTGTGGGGGGTGCCAGGGCCGGCTTTAGTAAGTGCGGGGCCCGATTCGAATAGCCGGCGGCGGTCCTGGTCTTCGGCGGCACGGCGGCGGCGGGTCCTTCACTCGCTCCGGGTCTTCCGTGGCACTGAAGGACCCGCCGCCGACGTGCCGCTGAAGACCCGGACCACCGCCGGGTGAGTAAAAAAATTTAAAAGGCGCCTAAGTTAGGCGCTCTTCTTTAGGGCGCAGGGCCCGATTCGGGGGAATCGGCCTAAAGCCGGCCCTGGGGGGTGCTGCCGCACTCCATGGCTTGAATGGTTATTATATGAAGGGTTTACAGTTTGGTTCAATAGCTCTCAGCACCCCTGCTATGCAAATTGTTCCAGCACCCCTAGTGCAGGAGCAGCCTCATGGGGAGGAGACTGAGCAGGGGTGGGGCCGCAGAGCAGGGGGTGGGGCCATGATCTGGGCACCGGTGGCCCCCTCCTACTTCTCAGGAGCTCCTGGTGCTCACTCCCAGCCACCCCAAAAGCAAGAGTCAGGTGCCATCTATGTTTGAACTGATAGTTAATATCAGTTCATCTTCATCTGCCAGTTAATGTTTTACTTTAAATCTAGAAATACTGGAAAGAACATGCAGTCTACAGGTTAAAAAAATTATTTAACACTACATTTATTTTTAACCAATTATCAATGCTTGTTTATGTAACAGACAATAATAATTCTACAGTTGTTGCATAAGTACCAAATCCGGCACACAATGAATAGCAGAACTCCCATTGACTCCAATGTAACCAAGAGCAGGTTCTGTATGCACAAATTTGCACATGAATATGATCCTCTAGCTATCAAGCTCAACTAACTTGGGCATTTGACCATCCAAAAATAACCGGTCAACTTACTGGTCAAATTTTCTCAAATAATGTCAAAAGTGGTAAAATATTTTAAAGCATTAATTTAATACAACAGTAACAGAAAAGAGTAAGACTTTATGGTCTCCAATAAGCTTAGCCTTAGATACTTATGCCTACTTACAAAAAAACCCAAATTACTTAACTGAGTTATTTTAACTCAGAAAAAATGCAAAACACAATGAAGTTCAGCGATGTTAGGTTAGCACTTAAATGTGAACAGTATTCAAGACTGAACAGTTACAAAAGAAAATAAAAATGAAATTAAACAGAAATAAAACAAACACATAGCAACCATAAAAGAAAAAAGTCATTTTGAAATGCATTTATGCTAGGTAGGCAGCAGGCCATCTCTTCAGGTAACTTAATGGCTGTCCGTGTTTTCTCTTTGTGTCGGGGGAGGAGGTTTAATGACTGTAAACCCTCCTCTCTCACCCCTACTCCCTTCTCAGTTAATTTTCATATGTTTGTCTAGTCAGTTTAGACTGCAAGCTCTTTGGGGCAGGGACTGTGTCTTTTAACTTGTTTAATGTGCTTTGTAAGCCACCATGTACACTGATGGCCTGGTATACAACTAAAGATATACATACAAACAGTATTTGTTCTAGAAGATACCAGCCAATTAGTTCATCTTTTCCCCAACAGGTGGCATTAGCATGTAGTAAAATGAGTGATTAAGACCTTTAAGTAAGTTTGCTAATAGATGGCACCATGATACAATCAAAAAGGTCAGCCTCCGCCTATATCAGGGTATTCTTGCTGGAATATTTGACAATATTTGACCATGGTCAAACAATAAGCAGTGAACTGAACAGTCAACTGACATTATTCTATCAGTCAATTGTCCAACTTGCCAAATCTAATCTCAGCAAGGCACATTTTTAACATTATGAAGAATTTAAACAAATTTTACATCAAAATTTTGTCTCTGAAACACACTGTGATCACTACTAAAATATCAACATTTGCCAATCCTTTTCCACACAGTGCTATGTGAGATCCAGAGTTGCCTGCTATGCTTATAATAGGTAACAAAACTGTGGTATCTCAATGCCATTGTATGGTACAGTGTTAGCAAATGCCCACTTTTTAATACTGATCACTGTACCTGCAATTTTCCAAAGATCAATGTAATAATTTTGTCAAATAGCCAGAAACACCACATATGTTATCATTTCTATATAGATTGATCTGTCTCTAATTTTTTAATGAAAAACAATAAAGCTATTGATTACAATAATCTCTGATCCAAGTCAGAATACCATGTAAACAGATCTTTAGCTAACTGCAGTCGGGCTATGATTTTTTTTTTTAAGGCTAAAGTGGAAAAAGAAGATGCAGTGGAACAAGCCCTTGATCGGGCAACAGCTGAACACAACAGTTTTTTAGAAGACCTAAAAAAAAAGCATGAAAAGGAACTACAGGTTTGGAGTCACTTGCTTCCATTTTTAATATGCCAAATATTTTACTGTAGAAATGTCCAACTATGGAATTGAATTACCTCCTCAACAATACATTGTCATACTATATGTTTAAAGATGTTCTATTTGTGCTTGTACACTGCTATCATTTTGTATCAGTTGGGAATTGAGTCATGTTGTTTGATGGGGTAGCTTGCCTGGAGGATCACTGCATTTTTCCTTATACCAAATTATTTGGTTTTGTCTGGTCAGATACTTGGGTTAGCTAGTTCTTTGATTGGTTTTTAGCATTCTATACTTTCCTTTTTATTGTATGAAACTTAGTTGTTTTGTGACAGATGCCCTATAAGGCCCCAGTTCAGCAAACTGCTTGAGCACAGGCTTAACTTTAAGCACCTGCTTAAGGCAATTTCTATTCAGCACAGCAGTTAAAGATGGGATTAACTTTCAGCACATTCTTAAATTCCTTTGATACCAAAGCTAAGCAGGTGTTTAAATGGTTTGCTGAACTGGAGCCTAAATTTAAAAAATAAAAATAATTAGAAGTATACTACTGTATGTGTATCTATCTATCTATCCATACACCTCTAAACTGAGCATGCAAATTATGTTTTATTGTATAGACTCAACAACATGCTTAATTTGCATGCTGGATATCTGATAAAAGATGCAAACAAAAATATAAATACAAAGGAAGAAAACTACAAACAGCAATTAAGCTTCTACAGCATTTTATTCTATAGGTTTTTCTATCGCTGAAGTATCTGAGGGCTTTCCAATAGTGCATTAAGCAACGGGACCATCATCTGTGTCACATTCTCTCCCCAGTGGGAGAAGTGTGTGCAGTGGAGTGTTTTGTTGTGTGTTGATATTAGAGAAGGAAGGTCAAAAGAATGTGTCTTGCACTGAGTGGAACATGGTGAGGTCTGTGATGGTCCTTCGTTCCTGTTGGGAGTTCACTCCAGTCTTGGGCTGGCCCCCAAGAAAGCTTTGTCTCCAGCTCTTATAGCATCCACTATAGGTTGCAGAATCTCAGGATTCCTGATGTATCACAATTCACTCACTAGCCACAAGTTTTATTAAGGATTTTTGTGGACTTGGGTATATAAGGACATTAATATGTGCTGTTTGCACCAACAAAATGGTTGCAAATACAAAAATCATAACAAACCCTGGATACAAGACATGCCGCTCAGCATATAAACCACAAGAAAGGAGATAAACTACAAAAAGGGAAGATATATTCCATGTGGTTATAAAGTATTTTAAGTTTGGTAATTTGTTTGCTTTTTTTGTGGTTAACCTAACAGTTGTTTAACGATAACCTCTGGGTTTTGAACCAGATGGGCAGTAAATTGGAGAGGAGTATATGACCGGGGATTCATTTAAGCCCTGTTTAAGCAAACTGACTGACGGCAATGGCTGACAGTAGCAGGTCCCACTGAATGGGTGCTGAAAATGTTTTAAGAGTTAGTGTAGCTGGGACACAACAGTTTTTCAGCACCAGCAACCTCAAGAACACTTTTTGGAATGATGCTGAAATGGCTCTGTTCTCTCTAGAGTAATGGTTAAACAGTTTTCAGCACCTGTACAGCAGATGCCAGTGCTGGTAACTGTTGTCAGCAATGGTCAAACTGCCAGTGTACATGAGACTACAGAATACAGTTGTCTTCAGTGCAAGGATTTTATGTAAGTGTGCACAAGAGCTACGACAAACACCTCAAAGCTTTACTTGTCCTTCATCAGAGACACTCCAAAGAACCATCCAGCTGAACACATGATAGTGCATTCAGACTGCCTTGCCTCCATTAGTGGTTCCTCCAAATGACTGAATCAAGTTTATTCTTTGTGAAAATGGTGAAGCTATAGGCTAACTGAATGTACCTTGATAGAATGTCAGTCCTTGGCTGGATGTGATATGGCCTCTAATGAGAGTGTCTGTGATTTCCTGAGTTCCCTGAAACCGACCACATTTGATTCCATCCCCTGCCCATCCAAGCTGCTTAGTACTGCCATGCCTTTACTTACCTGAATTATCAATGTCTTGCTTTGTGAGGGGAGGGTGTTGAACATTCTGACGCATACAGTGCTCTGCCCCCTTGTCCACCTCTCCAAAAAACCCTGTCATCAAGCAAGACTCTGCCTTGGCCCTTGTGAGGAGGGGGAGTAGTCTTGAGCTGCAGTGGGAGTTCAGGAGGCACTGGAGAACATTCTTGTGTCTTAGGCAGAAAAGCAGAAAAGGCATGGAGTAATGGCATTGAAAAAGATAGAGAAGGACTAAGATAGAGAACCCTATGCTGGAGAATGGAGGCATAGAACAAGGTCTGGGTTTTAGTGGGAGGTTAAGAAGAACCGGAGTTGTTTTCTTTATGTAGTTGAGAGAGAGGCTCACAGGAGGATCTAGATGGATAACGGGGACTCTTGGGAGCTGGAATAGGGTTGAGTGCCATTGCAAGTGAGAGGGAGGTCTGAATTAGGGGCTTGGGGAATATGGAGGAGGGTCCATTGCTGCATTCTTTTGAGGACAAAGACATGAAGTGAGTGTTTGGGGAGCTATGGGAAGGGTTTAGTACAAGATCTGTGTTTGCATATGTGGCAATACATATGGAAGGGAAAATGTGTGTGGTGAGGTACGGACTGTCTTTCATTGGGTAAATCTGAATTCCAGCATCAGCTAATAAACATAAAAGCATTACAGCTATTTAACTACTGTTAGCGTAAGCACAAATTTGACTTTACAACAAGTCTGAAAGTTTCCTACCTTTTGTTGTGATTTCTATGATGAACTTTGTTCCGATACTCTGAGCCCAATCATCCCCCTAAGATCTGTGCATAGAGAATGCAAAAAATGCAGCTGTACCACTGTCACCCTTTGAACGTGGGGAGGAGATGGATATGAATCAGTCAGAGTCATCTCATTTCCTCCCTCCTCCCCTTTCATTGAATCTTGAGAAGACCTCTCCGCAGGGTTGAGGGTCCGTGTCTATGAAGGGGATGGTCCAACTCATTATACTAAATTCTATACATATAGTAGTATGTTGTAATAAAATGGCACCTCTCACTGGGAGACACCAACACCATTCACAATCATAGAGATACTGAAATATTTACAATTTTCTAAAACTAGCTCTGACATTTTATTTTTAATATATTGATTCTTACCTGTAATTATTTAGGGAGCTGTTAAAGAGGCAAGGACACCCAAACTTTGACCAACAAAAGGCTACACTGGCAACAAGGGCCACATCTGATTTCATTGATCACAGATTTCAGCTGTCCTTATCTTCATTATGAAGATTTGGCAGGTAGACCTGCAGTCTACACCTCTGTATTAAACTAAGGGTGACCACAGGCTGCATTTGACCTGCTGACCTAACTTTGACAAGTGACCACCCCTAATCTAAGGCATAACAAGTCACTGTAATTTTCCTTTAATGATCTATTGAAATGCTGTTCTTCCTCTGAGTTTGTTTTTTCTTTAAAAACGGGGATTGAACAATACATTTTTATTCACTATTTAAATCTACTTTACTTGTTTCTTAAGGAAGCGGTGATAAAAACGAAGAGAGAGATGCAGCGGTACCTGGAAGATGAGCTGAAGAGGGAATCTGAAGCTGCAGAGCAGCGCATGGCTCACAAACTTCAGCGCATCCTGATGGAGTGTGCTTTGGAAAAGATGCACGCTGTAGCTGACGCCAGAAAACAGGAGAGGCAGACAGCATCCCAAGCAATGGCCAAGCAGCAAAAGTATTCTTGCCATTTTCTAAAGTTTAACTGTTCATCCATTTTTATAACAATAAGCAAAAATGCATACACCAACAGTAAGCAAAATATCCTAAGGGTTTTCTGTGGCACCCATCTAGGGTGACCAGACAGGAAGTGTGAAAAATTGGGACAGGCGGTGGGGGGTAATAGGCTTCTATATAAAAAAAAGCCTCAAATATCGGGACTGTCCCTATAAAATCGTGACTGTCTGGTCACCCTACACCCATCTTCATCTTCTAAGCACTGATATCCTAACTAGAATTCTATGGAATTCATACAAAGTATACTGAAACATGTAACTAAAGAAGCAAGACTTGAGTACATCAACATTGATCATTCCCAGACTTTCAAGAAACAGATCAATATCTTTTAAAAATATTTCATACCTGAAATTCAAAAGGTGACTTTACTCTGAAAAGTGACTGAAAGCATTGTGGGCTTTCAGGCTTATTGCATTTCACAATTTCACATCAAATTTACTTAGGTTAGAAGCAACAATTTTTTTGTTCTAATTGCCAGCACCACAAACTTAACCTGGGACCTGAAAGTCAAGCTTTGTTCTTTGTGTCATCACCAGAAATAAAGATTTAGCAGGTCAAATTCTGCCCTCACTTACAGTGTATAAAACCCACTGTCTTCATTTAAATGCAATGGGATTTTACAGGTTAAACTGAGGGCAACAGCTGGCCACAAGTGGAATTTAGTTAATTATGTTAACAGTGTTTGATACTTAATAATATCCTGCTCCCTCTCCCATAAGATTAGAGAGTAGTAAGATTTACTTTTGTCACTAATGTCAGAAGTAATTCTAAAAACTCTCAGAGAGCAGATCTGTTGGGTAAGAATGTTCCCCTTTTTAACAGCCATTTTTCAGAATAGATCCACACCGAGTGGACATATTATGTAATGTTTTCATTCTCACAATGAAAACAGGGCCCAGTCCTGCAGTCCTTTTTTCCACAGATAGACTACTACATCATCTTAGCTGGTATCTTCTGATTCTCCTGTCAGCTGAGTTCCTATGGGACCTGGTGAAAATTAAAACTCCTCCGCAAAGTGGAACAGCTGGGAGAATTTCCCCTTTGGCACAATGGACTTGGCTGACGCTGAGCACACCATGGGGATACCCTTTATACTTCCCTGAGCCAGCTTTGCTGAATTGCATCCACTGTGTTTGGGCACTGTTATATATTTTATACATTTTCTTGCCTTATTTTAGTAGTTGTACTGAACACAGATGTGTTTGATAAAACTTAAACAAAAATTAGAAGTACATTTCCAGGCTACAAATCAATGTTTAGCCCCAATTCAGGAAAACATTCCAATTTGGGACAGCACTATAAAAAAATTATTTCAAGTTAAAATACAGAATACAAAACTGATTCTTCATGTTCTCCCCCCCCCCACCTTATTTGTTTAATTTTACATTTGAGTATTGTAACACTTTTCACCTTGACACATGCACCATTAAAATAATACCATTTGGTATACATATTGGAACTGATCTTCCACTGGTGTAAATCAGTATAGCTCCATTTAAGCCAGTGGAGCTATACTGATTTACAGTATCAGAGGATCTGGCCCTACAGTCTTTCTGTTATCCTGTTTCAGTCCTGTCATAATTTTATTTAATGTTATAACTTCACTTATATTTGTAACAAAATCAGAAACTTTATAATTGTACAGTGAATAAATTTTAAGTAAACTTTAATAATCATTCATAATGTATTAAACCTATCAAAGTTACTTTACAAATCAATTAACTTTTTAACAGAAAGTACACAGAGCAACTCCAGGAAGCTGGGATATTGGCTAACGAAATACATCAGAAGAACCTCGATCAATTAAAAAAAGAAAAACATTATGAAATGAATGTTGCCTTGGACATCACTCAAAAAGAGAATCAAGAGGAGGCTGAAAACCAGCTCAAAGAAGCAGAGATAACACATCAGGCCATATATGGAGAAGTGACGACCAGCCTGAAAGAGACAGAAGCTCAAGTACAGAGTCTTACCCAACAGCTGGAAAGCATGACAGCTTGGAAAGACAACCTGGAAGCTGAAATAGAAGAAACAAGACAATCTTTTCAAAACTACATTGATATTACGTTTCCTAAGCTGATCCCAGGACAAGCAGATTTTATCCTGCCATTCAGAAAGAGACTTGAACACAGGGATACAAAAAAGGAAGCAACAGATAATGACAAGGAATGTAAAGACGGGATCGGTGTGAGATTTACTGAAAGTGCAGATCAGCACTTCCAGTAGGTAATGCTGAAAAATAAATCAATTTCTGTTCACTGCATTAAACATGAGTCCCTGTAGGTAAAGGAAAAATAATCATTACATATTAATTAATGCACCAAGCTTAGGCAGGATATATTCATATTCTCTCCTACAAATGGTAAAGTTAAGATTACACCTCAACTTCCATTATAATAACCTCCTGTCTCAAAAACTTTTGAGCTGCAGTTTCACATGCTTGATATTAGCCCAAAGACACTTTTTTGAAGCGTGAGGAAAACCCATTCAGCCACTTTCCAGTGAACAAGAAAAAATACACTTTTTCTTAGTTAAAAAAAAAGATTAAAGGCAATATTTGAAGTAGTGAAAGCAAAGTGAATCCTGGACAGGGGTTACTGAAGAGAGAAGTGCCAGCTCTGCTACATGCTCCTCCTATCCCAGGGAACTGTGCAGAATTCTCCTCTGGTGGAGCTCTACTGCGTCATTGGTTTTGGGGATTTTAGGGTTAGGACCAGGAACTGCTGCTCTTTGTTATATTCTTCCTGCAGACTCTGAGGATGTCCAACTGAGAGTTAACACTTCTTAAAGCAGTTTTTATCATCCAGGCTCCCCTTCCTTACTGCACAGCTGTGAGACAGTCAGTCTGTGGCAGCATTGCACCAGCAGAGTGGCTTTGAGGTTGCATAGGGATTCTATGGATCATCTAAGAGCTCTCTGGATCTTAGGAAATCCACTAGGTTTGATAGCTTAAACCTCTGCCCTTTCATTTCTTGACAAAATGATAAGTAGGAAATTCTGGCAGTCAAAACTCAGTTTCCTGTCTCCTAAACCAGATACACCCACATATGGCTCTAGTGCAGTGATTCTCAAACATTTGTACTGGTGACCCCTTTCAGAAAGCAAGCCTCTGAGTGTGCCCCCGCCTCCTTAAACATTAAAAACACTTTTTAATATATTTAACACCATTATAAATGCTGGAGGCAAAGAGGGGTATGGGGTGGTGGCTGACACCTCGCAACCTACCATGTAATAACCTCGCAACCCCCTGAGGGGTCCTGACCCCCAGTTTGAGAACCCCTGATCTAGTGCAACCTGCATCCATAACTCAAAAGTAGCTTAATTAAAAAAATTCAGATTGCACGAGAGTCTTGTTCTTAATGAGGAATAATCACTTGGTTAAATTTGATTTTTTTTTTGCTATCTATCTAAATACCTAGATGACCCCAACACTAAAGTAACTGACCACCGTTATGTTGTAAACTATTCAAGATTTGCTTACTCATAAACATGATACAAAATTTCTATTAGGACTGTTGGTAGCATAAAACATCTACAACACTCTGAAGCAGGGGTGGGCAAACTACGGGTTGCTTCCGGACCGTCAGACGTTTTTATCCGGCCCTCGAGCTCACACCGGGGAGCGGGGTCGGGGGCTTGCCCTGCTCCCCAGCCCCCAACTCACAATTCCCTTGATGAGCACCATCTTCCAGCATGGAGAGCCACACTGCGCAGGTGCGATTTCACCATGCTGTTTCCAGGTTTGGAACCTCACCCCTATGCAGCAGCCCCCCCCCCCCCCCCCATGGTAGTGCGCCCAATCCCCTCCAAGTCTCCTATGGCCCTACCCTCGAGAGCCTTGAAACTGCCCAGGGTCCCAGCTAGGGTGCCTCCGCCTGTGGTGGTGCCTGATACGGCCGCCTTGGTGTCACTGCCGGCAGGGCCCAGAGGAGTCCCCGGTACCGCCTGTGTAGAGCCCCCCCCCCACGCCACACCACACCCCATGAGTCCCCCCTCCTCACACCTTGGTAATATCCCTTATAGAGCCCCCCCCCCCATACTACACCCCATAGAGTCCCCCTCCCCCACCGGGCATTCATGGTCCACCANATGGTAGTACACCCAATCCCCTCCAAGTCTCCTATGGCCCTACCCTTGAGAGCCTTGAAACTGCCCAGGGTCCCAGCTAGGGTGCCTCCGCCTGTGGCGGTGCCTGATACGGCCGCCTTGGTGTCACTGCCGGCAGGGCCCAGAGGAGTCCCCGGTACCGCCTGTGTAGAGCCCCCCCCCCACGCCACACCACACCCCATGAGTCCCCCCTCCTCCCACCTTGGTAATATCCCTTATAGAGCCCCCCCCCATACTACACCCCATAGAGTCCCCCTCCCCCACCGGGCATTCATGGTCCACCATACAATTTCCATACCCAGATGCGACCCTCAGGCCAAAAAGTTTGCCCGCCGCTGCTCTGGAGGAGTGTAAAACTCAATTACACAACTCCTAAGTGCCATAGCCAGGGGTTTTCTTTCTTTTAAAAAATGGAAATAAGGGAAACATCGGAAAAAAATAAGTTAATGCAACATTAATGTTTCAAATTAATTTGAAAAAAGTCAGGGATGGAAACATTTCTTCTTGCATTCTTAATCATTTGTTTTCACTGACTACTCATAACTGACAATCATCACACTAGCCTTTTCCTTCTCTCAATCGTGGGGGGAGGGAGGCAAGTCCAGAGCGGTTCTATTGTAGTTGGGGCTACAGCTGCCATCTTGGTACACTCTTCCCAGAATCAGAACGCTTAAACATGCTATTTTTTATATTAACAATCCAAAAATTAAGTCACTATCCATCTGACCAGATTTTTACTGAGCCAGTTTCTAAGAAAAGTATGGTTATGGCTGTCAACACATGATTAATTAAAGAAAGGTAAGAACAGTAGGTAAGAACAAATTGTGCATTTTCCTTTCTACTTGTGCTTGACAATTCTCATAGTGGGATGTAACAAGCAATAATTATTAACTCAGATCAGCCTACATGACCTCACCAAAATGCCAAAGAGAAAAAACTGCACAATTTTGTATCACATTTTTGCATAAAAATCCACACTGGGTGCCCCCAATATAACATCCCATCCTATAAATCCCAGACTCCAAGCCCAACATTTTCAAAATGTGGTTGTCTGAAGTTACACACCTAAATCCAGTTAGGCACTTAAATAAGTCTCTTGATTTTCAGAGGCACTGAGGGATGTACGTGTTGTGATGTTGAGTGCTGCAATACCAAACTTTTAGGAACTTAAAAAATCACTGGAATCCACAAAGCTTGAGTTAGGTGCCTGGTCTCCCTATAGACCAGGGGTGGTCAAACTGTGGCTCATGGGCCACATGCAGCTCTTTTACAGTTAAAGTGCGGTTTGTGGAGCCCCACCCCCCATTCTCTGCCTACCAGACTAGGGGTGGGGGGAGGCTCGGGGCTTCTGCCATGTGGCAGGATGGTGGGGCTAGGGGCTTCTCCCAGAGACAACTGGTGCCTGCTGAGAGTGGGGGGCACAATTTAAAGGTATGCCCCTCCCAGCTTGAGTCATGCCCCCCCCAGGTACACACACCCTCTTACCCTCAGCAGCCCCTCCCTTCAGCTCCCAGGCAGGGGCGGCCCTAGACTAGCTGCCAGCAACTGGCGCCCTAGGCGAACCATGCAATTGGCGCCCCCCAACCCCAAGGGCAGATCTAGGCTGAGGTTTTTGGTAAACTGGGAAACATTTTTCCCTTTTTTTCCTTTTAATGTTTTTTAAGCTTTTTTTTTTTTTTTAAACAGAGCCTTAATTATTCGGTTTTGTCCGTCTGTCTGTCCAACCAATGTTTCTGAGATCAAATAAAATAGAGACACGAAATTTTCAGAATAGATTTGTACATGACAGCTAGATGGTATTTCAGTCCAATTTCAAATAAAAATGCATTAAAAATGTTAATTATAATTTTTATTATTACAAATCCAAAATCATCCATTATGCTATCCTGCTTTAACTGCCATTACCACCACATCCAATATAGAAAGAAATAAGAAAACTCTTCAATGAACTTTAACCTGTATTTACAAAACACTCTGAATAAACAACACTTTGTGCTCTTAAAACATGACTTTTCTTGCTTTAAGTTTTGAAAATTCAGTCACTAGTTCTTTTAGATCCAGTTTTCCAGCTATTTCATGCTCTATTGACATTGTAGAAGTCCAACAAGTCTCTCTTGCACCATTGTTGAACGCAGATATGTTTTTATCAATTTTAACTTTGAGAAGCTACATTCCCCACTAGCTATGGAAACTGGCAAAGTTAAAAGAATGCATAGAGCTATAAAAATGTTTGGAAAACTGTATGTGAGTTTATTTTCACAAACAAACTTCAGTACTTCTTCAGGAGTGGAATGTTTCTTAAGTCGTCTTCAAAAAGCCTGAAGCTCACTACATAAATCTGTAGCATCAATGTCTTTTGAATTTTCATTAGTCAATGCCGACTCCAGTTTTATACAAAATTATCTTATCTGTTTTGCTGTTCTCTTTTGCAAGCTGTGGATATCATATAGAAAGCCAAATATTGACTCTAGCTGCTGCATCTGTTTAAATCTTTCATCAACTGAGTGAACAGCCGTATCAAGGACTGCGAAGTAGAAATTCACTTTGAACCTTTGTTTTGGGTTCTGAATGGGTGTGTCTCGTCCTTCAGACGAAAATTGCTGTTTCTTTTGCCAAATGCAAACTGGCTCTGGTTCAAATTCTGTCAGAAAGTCTATTTCTTCAGCAAGCTTGAGAGAATCTACCAGTGTTCTTTCGAACCCTTCATCACTTCTGAATTCCTCCAGAATGTTTTTAGTTTGCTGCAGTTTTTGAATAGCAGAATGTATTTTCAAGTTTTTTTCCTGAAGCTGCTTACTAGTGAGGTTAATCTCGAAAAGGATATTATACTACAAAATGAGTGAAATCACCAATTTGAACTTGAAAAGGCCATTTGCAAGAGCTTCTGCATCTGAACGTGCCATATTGCCAGATGATCCAGTAAAGGTAGTATCATCAGAAATTTCAATTAGGGCATCATAAATGTTTCCAAGTTCATAGTGAAGAGGCTTCAAAGCATCAATGCGACTCTACCATCTTGTCTGACTAAGTGGTTTCACAGTTAGAGAGTCAGAATCTCCCAACGGCGTGATGAGCCTGAGAAAAACACATAAACACGTTGCACCAGGTCAAAGAAACTGCTTGCCTCCAAACAGCATCTAGCAGCCTCATTGACAACCAAATTCAGAGAATGCACACTGCAAGGAATGAAAAAGGCCCTAGGATTGATGTCCATCATTCTCCTTTGCACACCATTGTCTTTACCCTCCATATTACTCCCATTATCATAGCCTTGGCCACGTAAGTTTTCAACAGATGATGACATTGTTTCAAGCTCTTGTAGAATAGTTTCAGTCATAAATGCTCCAGTCATCTCCTTCAGTGGTACGAAACCCAAAAAATGTTCCTTTATAAGCACTTCAACATTATCTTCATCTGCAGACTTTTCCATATCCACAAAATGAATGATCATCGTCATTTGTTCAACATGACTCACATCTGGTGTACAGTCCAGTATTATTGAAAAGTATTCTGCAGAATGGGCAGCCTCTACAATTTTCTTTTGAAAGGCATTTGCTAGGATTTGAATCAGTTCATTCTGCATATTTTTTCCTAAATAATGAACCTGTGTTTCATGATCAGTTATTTTCCATAGATGTTCCTTCATGACTGGATCAAACAAAGGTAGGTATTCAACAAATTTTAAAAAGTTTCCATATAATTCTGTATAATTTTTCATTTCCACCGTGGCTGCGGAATGCTACATTTTGCCCAGCGAGAACTCTCACTAAAGCAATCAAACATTCTAATATTTGTTGCCAATATTCTTCTTTTTCCTTGATCACACATAAATTTTCTTCATCGATAGTTTTTCCTTTTTTCAATCATAATTCAAGTTCTTTCCAATTTTGAAAACATTCCAAATGTTCTGTACTTCTTTCATGTGAAGAGAGAATTGATGATATGTTTTTCCAGTCCTTCGAACCATTTTCAGTAAATGAAGTACCAATTGCTTGATTTCTAAACAACTTGCAGCAAAAGCAAAACACAGAGTCCTTCGACACTGAATATTGTAACCAGTTTCAATGAATTTCTTCCCCCTTAATGAGTTTCCTCTTGTAATGCTGAGCAGAGAATTTTCTTTTATTTCCATCCTGAGGGAAGGGAAATTCATGAACTTGTTTGGGTCCATGTTCCACGAAAATTTGCCGCACACTGTCATCACATCTGGGCCATGAAGCTGAGTCCCCATACTGTAACTTGTTTGTAACTTCCTCATCCTTTCTTCCTTCTACTTCATTTACTTCAATTTCTGCATACGTCTCTGAAGGTGAATACATTTTCTCCACTTCCATATCAGTCTGATGCTGTGAGCTGCCTTCATCTAGAAGCAAGTTTCCATCATCTTGATGTTCTAAACTGCTTCTATGCGGATGTGAGCTAACCTCCTCTCCAAGTAAAATTCCTTCATCTGGAAGCTGTGAACTGCTTCCATCTTTATTTGGATTAAAGAGAAGATATTTCAAGAAGGATCCCTGCTGTTTTGCTTGGTCCTTTTCCTTCTCAGCCTTTTGTTTATGATACTCAGCTCCTGAGGGTTCTTTTTCCTCTTTCTGCCATGGGGCAATTGAATATTGTTATGTACTAACTGTGCTCCCGACTGCAAGCATTATAGCATTCAGGATGGCTGACATACCACATGGTTGGCGATTTAAACCACATTGCAGCCATCCCAACACGTCTTTTCATTGTTTAAAGGTTCAATGATTAGTAACATACACTCACTTACCTATTAAAACAGTTAGTTACATCGTTTACATGGAAACAAAATGACCTTTTTCGACGTTATAACCTGACACCGGTTGTTTGGAAAGTAATCCCCTTCCTCACTGTTACCCGCTTGGAGTGTGACATCATCACTTTCGTAGTCTATTAAGCGTTAATGCTGTTACTTTTCTTTTATGGACCTTATTTATTACATGTGAACCAGTTATAACAAAGAAAAGTTATACAGCCTGATAACGCTAAGGTTTAATAATGCTTAAAGATACTCACATTTTGGATTTATAATGCTGAAAGATGTTATTCTTTATTCTTTGGCACCAAGAAACACAATTTTCCACAGTATTTGCTCTATTCTTAACCATCTACGTGCGACGTGTGTTAAAATGACTGTTTGACATTTAGCAACTTGCGATATCTCTGCTCTACATGAATTTCCGGCTATGCGACCTTGATGTATATTTGAGTTAGGTGTCACTAGCATTGCAGTTCTTGACGCTGGCGGATGTGTTTAATTGTGGCTGAGTTATTGTTTATCAAAATTGCGGAGTGGGTCATCTTGACCCTACGTCGTAAATTGAAATATTTTTTCGCTAAAATATTATTTATTTTTGCAGTAAATAAAATATTTGACATATGAATAAATTCTCAGAAATTTATAGAAATGAATTATAATTCATATTCCCGCCATACACGCACAGGAATTGAAATCATGACATCTTCGTTATTTTATTTGTATTTTTTTCATCTTTTTCATTTTTTTTTTCAATTTGATTTTTTTTCTCAAATTTGGCGACCCATTTAACTTGGCACCCTAAGCGACCGCCTAGTTTGCCTATATGGACGGGCCGCCCCTGTTCCCAGGTGTTAGCTCCTTGTGGAGAGGCAGTGGCAAAGAACTGGGAGCAATAGGGAGGGGCTGCTGCTTTATGATGACCTCCTGAGGTCCCTTCCAACCCTGAGATTCTATGATTCTATGATTTTATCTCCACAGGGAGAGGCAGCAGCAAAAACACTGGTTCTCCCGGCAGCTCCCAGCTGTTTGCCGCTGTCTCTCCCCTCAGCCACAGCTCCCAGCATGCTGGCTCCAGCTGCTTGGGTGCAGGGAGAGGGCCTGGTGGCACCATGTGACCGAGCAGGGGCAGCAAACCCTGGCATAAATCTGAGGCAGGGCACATGGCCCCAGGTGCCCCCCTCCATGTGTCACCTCTGGTTCTGCCCAGCATGGAAGGGAGTCTTGGGGCTTCAGCCCCGCAGGGTGTGCCTGCTGGGGCTCGGGGCTTCAGGCCTGTGGGGTGTGCCTGCCGGGACTCCAGCAGGAGGGGGGCTGAAGCCCCAAGCCCCAGAAGGTGTCTCCCGCAGGGCTGAAGCCCCAAGACCCTCCTTCCTGCGTGTGCCTGCTGGGGTTTGGGGCTTCAGGCCTGTGGGGTGTGCCTGCCGGGACTCCAGCAGGAGGGGGGCTCAAGCCCCAAACCCCAGAAGGTGCCTCCCGTAGGGCTGAAGCCCCAAGACCCTCCTTCCTGGGTGGCTGAAGCCCTGAGCCCCAGCAGGTGTACCCTGGCTCTCAAACTTCTGAAGACTGTCATATGCGGCTCACACGGTCAGTCAATTTGGCCACCCCCTTAGTCACAAGACTTTCTCTACACTGTAATATGTGGATTGTCCATTCCACCTCTACATCCAGGAGTATTGAATACTTTCAACCAGTTGTTTGGATGTGGAGATACTCTAAACATTATTTAAGGAAATTTATAGAGTTGCAGAGGATCCAACACTCGCCCATTGTGCCCTTATATTCCATTTATCTTGAAAGTCTCAAATGTTGGTAAGGTTTGTATGTTGCTTTTCTATGAATATGTTTGACTACTGTGCCCTGCTCTTACAATAACATAGTCTCTATAATGCATGGAAAACCTTTAAAAATTGAAGTATTTATTGAATTGAAAGTTACAATATTTGTAACATGGATGTAAATACCGTTTAAAAAGTTAACTGTTTAAAAGATTAAAAAATGTCATTTAAATGGTTCGGTGGCACCTTAAAGACTAACAGATTTATTTGGGCATAAGCTTTCGTGGGTAAAACCACTTCTGAGGTTTTTTACCCACGAAAGCTTATGCCCAAATAAATCTGTTAGTCTTTTGGGTGCCACCGGACTCCTTGTTGTTTTTGTGGATACAGACTAACAGGGCAACCCCCTGATATTTAAAGGGTTAACTGTTTAAGTGGCTGGGGCCCACTCCGGCCAGGCGGCGCTGCTCTGGCTGGGCAGTGCTGCTCCGGCCGGGTGGCGCTGCTCCGGCCGGGCACCGTGGCTGGGCCCGCACCAGCCAGCAGAGAGGTTAATGGTTAGGGCGGTTAACCGGTAAGACTATACTTACTGGTTAACCTTTCACATCCCTAATTTGTAACTGTAGGCACTTGGAGTTAGTGTGGGGGAAGTACTGTGGCCTTGCAATCTCTGGATATGTAAGCTCCTTTGTTTTCAGTTTAAATTGATTTTTACTGAAAAAATCCTGGGTTTTATAAAAAGTATTATTCGTGTTTTGTCCCAATTTTATATATAATCCATATATATATATATATAAAAACTTGTTTTATTAGGAAAATACAATACATTGCATGAGGTATATATATTATTTTAATACATATTAGTCTGTGTGTATGAGCAAAGCTGCCTGTTGAAGTAAGGCTATGTATTCGTCTAGAAGATACACACAATAAACAAACAGGCACGCACAGAAACTCTGAAGTGTGTGCGCATCTGCATGAACTGATTGAATCTCATGCCCACCACATACACATTTCAAGCTGTTAGATACTTTGAAAATCTGTATTCAAAAGTTTTTTTAAAAAACAGGAGAAAAGGATGAAGTTTAGTGTATGCGCTGCAAATGGCACGGCCCAATTATTAAATTTAAATATTTATAGGCTAATAGTTCTAAGCCTGCAATAGTAAACTGTTTATTCAAATGAAAAGTTTTATTTGGGGATTGGATATATGGTTTCTTAAAGTCAGAGGTGGCACACTATTTTGAGTTCTGTTTTACTTCTGCAGCAAACCACATTGAATTCTGTTCACAAAGCATTAATCTCCTGAATACCCCCCATCCTTCCGTCCACCAAAATAAACCCCGCTATTTACCCAGAAAAAAATATTAATAGTTTTTTGCACCGATTTTCACCCGTTTTGTTGTTGCGGTAATAAACACCAATACAGTCCCGGGGGAAAATCACTAAAATGTAAACAGAAACCAAAGGGCCCTATGGATATGGTACAAACCCGCTCCACCATTCAAAGGAAGCCAGCAAGCGCCAGCGGGACACGCTGCAGAACTCTGGTCTCTGCCGAACCTCGGCGCTTGGATTTGTACAAGGCAGGTTCTGAAAGGGAAAGGTCCGGCTCCGCCTTGCGCGCCAGAGCAGCAGCAGCAGCACTGGGTGGGAGGCGCTGCTGGGCCCGGCCGGCGCCAGCCTGCAGACCAGGGCCAGTGGGTTGGTTGCGGGGCGAGAGGAGCGGGGACAGCCGAGCGCCGTGTGACGGCAGCAGCGAACTCGGCCCGCCGGCAGCCAGGTAGCGCAGCCCAGACCGAGCAAGGCTGCTCAGAGCGGACTCGGCAGCAGACCCTCGAGGCAGCGTCCCAGGGGCGCCTGTTAACAGCCCTTCCCCTCGAGCGCCCGTGTCCTGACCACAACCAATGGGGCAGCAGTTACCTCCCGCCCGCCCGCCAATCACCGCGCGGTAGGGCCGCCCTGCCGCTCGCTCAGCCCGGCTCGGAGAGCAGCCCCGCCCGCTGGGGAGCCGCGTTCTATCTCCATGGAAACGCGAGCGGCGGGCTGAGGACGATCCTCCGCTCTCTAGCCAGCCTGAGGCAGGAAACTCGGCTGTTTGTCCGGGTAGAGGCGAGGCGGGGGGCAGGGGATCCGGGGCGGCGCGGCAGCAGAGGCTGGGAATCTCTCATGGGGTCGGGTAAAGAAGGCTCCCCGGGGTCAGGGAGAGGGAGCTCGCGCCGCGCCGGCTCCCGGGGGAGGGAAAATGCCGCTTCCCTGCTGCAGAAAGACACCCCCCGCGCGTGCGCATTGTATGTGCAGCGAGGGGCGCTGAGGAGGGGCAATTTGCGCGCGCTTCCTCGCGGAGTGTCCCCGCCCAGCCGGCAGCTGCGGCGCGGCGGGGGGGCTTGTGACGGGCAGGAGGCAGCCAGAGTAACGGCATCGAGCGTCGCTCGCCATGTCCCCTTCTGACCCTCCCCGCGGCGGCCTTGGGGGAGGACGAGCGGTTGTTCTCGAGCTGGACCCCTTGTAGCTCTATTTATCGGGGGGCGGATAACAGCCATGCCCAGTAGATACAGTTTTGCAGAAACAGAAACATATTTTGTATTACATTGTTTTACTTCTCCGGTGAGTTTTGTGCTTGTGAAAAGTGCCCGATTGATGGCCCTGGTCACTGGAGTCCTGTATTTACTCCCGGAAGAGGTACAGCATGGGCAGCAGTCAGGGCCAGATTAACTCTCCTGTGGGCCCAGGGCTAATAGATTTTGTGGGACCCTTGTAGACAAGTCTTTTTCCTAATTGTAAACAAAATGATCACAATTATGGCATGGAGGCTATTAATGCTCTACTAAACTTGCCTTTTAATTCACTTAAAGCCATTCTGTGGTTACATTTCAGTCTTAAAACATTTAGAATATAGTTAAGTTAATTCAAAGTAGCCTACTTCTTACCTTAGAACAGCTGTTATATTAGTTTCTTTCTGGGAGGGAGTTTGGGTGCTGGAGGGGGCTCAGGGCTGGGGCAGGGGATTGGAGTTTGGGAGGGGGTGAGAGCGTGTGGGCTTTGGGAGGGAGTTTGGTGCAGGAAGGGATTCTGACGTGGGGCAGGGTGTTGGGGTGCAGGAGGGGGTGTGCGGTGTAGGCGCCGGCCGGAAGGCGCTTACCACAGGCGGCTCCCTGCCGGTGGCGCAGCAGGGCTCAGGCAGGCTGCATGTCATGGCCCCATGCAGCTCCTGGAAGCGGCTGGCTGCTGGCATGTCTCTGTGCGCCCCTGGGGGGAGGGGGACAGTGTGTCTCCGTGTGCTGCCTGCGGGGACAGTGCTGGGGGCAGCGCATGGAGCCGCCTCCCAGGAGCTGCAGACATGTGCCACGAGCCGGCTGCTTCCGGGAGCGGCGTGGGGCCACGGCATGTAGACAGCCTGCCTGAGCCCAGCTGCGCCGCTGGACTTTTAGCGGCCCAGAGATCGTGATCGGCTGGCAGAGGCTCCAGGATTGACCAATAAATAAATTATGGATTTATTTTTGCGGGGCCCCCCGAGGCCCTGAGCTGCAACCCCTAAAGCTCCTGCGTTAATCTGGCCCTGGCAGCAGTAATATAAGCTCCCGCACACTACCAATATGCTCAAACCTCATTCTGGAGTTACCCCTATAGGGTATGAGTGTAGTTACATTTCCATGACGTTTTCTGAGACTTCTAAGAAAGATGTGATTTGGTGCCAACCATAGTGTATTGTGGGAAGACTTGATTTAAAAAAATTACATTTGGAATTTTTGTAGGAAAAAATCAGGGACAATTTTTTCACAAAAATGTGTAAAAGAAAAAAAATCCTATATTTAAATGAGCTCTAATTGAAGGCACCTGATAACTAGGAACTGAACTGAGACCAATACTCACTTCACACTGAATATGCATCAGAGGATAACAATATTCAGTCACCAGGTTAGAGCTGAATTTATGATGTAGAAGGCTTAACATCCTCTTACCAGTCTCCTGATCCAAATAATTGGAATTCCTAATCATCTCTCAAATTAAGTAATAATTTTATTTCATTTCTTAAACACATGGAAAACTGGAAGTTCTCAGAACTGTTATTGGAATCCTGTGGTTGATAACCTGTAGTTCAATAATTTGCCATTAATCTACAAACGAAAGGTATCTACTTGTCCTGGTCAGAATTCTGCCTCACATATCAGACTAAGTTCCCTCTAAGCTGCGCAGCTGCACAGCAGGCTACAAGGGCCGCGCAGGCAGGGAGAGGCGGTCCGGCCCAGCCCCACCCAGCAGGAGCTGCTGCGGGTGGGGACAGATGCACCCCTCCCCTGGCCCCGCTGGAGCTGCTGCGTCTGGGGAGAGGCACCTCTCCCCCAGCCCGGCACCACTGGAGCTGCTGGGGAGAGATGCCTCTCCCCTGGCCCAGAGCTGCTGCAGCGAGAGAGGGCTGGGGGGGAGTCCTCTCTCTCCCCGCCTCATCCCTGGGGCAACCTGCACGCCAAACCCCTCATCCCTAGCCCCACCCCAGAGCCCGCACTCCGAGCCAGAGTCCTCATCCCCCGCACTCCAACCCTCTGCCCCAGCCCTCAGCTCCCTCCCACACTCTGAACCCCTCGGCCCCACCCCTGCCATACATCACCTCCATATTGGTACACATAACAAAATTCATTCCGCACATGGATGTAAATAAATAGAGGGAACAGTGGTGTCAGAGGTACTGTTAATGATTGTAGTGAAATTTTTGTTCCCTCAGCTTTCAAGGAGACCTCAGCTGATGTGAAAAATATTTTTGTTCCCTTAAAGCTGATGCATTTTTCCTGCTTTTGTGTTGATTGCTGAGTTAGTCCTGTTCGTCTAATAAGAAATATTCCATCTGTCAGACAAAAGCTATCTGGGTTAATCCTTTATAATCGGTTTTTGTATTTTTCCTTCAAATCTTATTTTGTGTTAGTTTCTTATTGTTTGGAAATATTCTTGTCACTTGTGGTCCAGTGAACCATAAATCATCTCTGCTACCTAGTCAAGTTGTTATTGAAAATTTAAGAAGCTGAGGGCATTAGAAGAGAATATGTAATCTCACTATTGTCAGTAAATGTTGCAGTGGGGAAAACAGAGAATGAAAGACAAATGTATGGTGCACTGTAATAAACATCAAACCTGTTAATGTATTGTTGGTCCAGAATGTCTCACTCTCAGGCTGAAAGTGTCATAAAGAATATAATTCGTGAAATAGGACAAGAATGTGCCATGAAAGGACAAACTGTGTCTGAAACCTTGGTGGCTTTCATGGTAAGAACAAAATTAATATTTTAGCCATTGATTATTTTGTTTAAATGACTTCAGGTCATGTTAATATCCCCCTAAGATTAATAACATAATTTTCACTAAACAGACAAGTATAAAGATTTAGCAGTTGCGCACATTGGCCACAATTTTCAAACTCTGTTCTTAGGCTCTAGCCTTGCTAGGACTTACTGTAATTTTACTCACTGTGAGTAGTCCCCCTAATAACAGCTTTTGCTAATCTGCAGGTGAAAGCTGTCGTTTTGGATCCAAGGAATGAGTTTAATGTGGATCGAACCCTCACAAAAAATGATGTGCAAAAACTTATTAAGGTAATTCTGAAAATTCTCCAAAAGTTCAGAAACTTTACATACTTATGTAGAAATAAAACTTAAATATCTGCTCTGTATTTATAGTAACAGAACATACCTCCCATTGCCATCCACAGGCTAACATATACAATTATGCAAAGCCACCTGTATTGTTGTATATGCATTAGGAAATCTAAACAATCTAACTACTTGTAAAGTGATGTTATGGTAAATTACTGAGATCTCAGCATAATTATTAGAAGGTAGGTGAAGATTAGATGAACGAAATATTTTTGGCCCCCCGGAGCTACAGTATAACCAGATATTGGAGGAGGGAGAGAGAGACTGAGAATAGCAGACAGAAATATTGAAAGCATCTTTAATTGCTAATCAGTCTCAGTATGAGATTTTTCTATACAGCACCGAACACCCTATCAGCACTTTAACAAATACTAAATAATACCAGTTTGTAGGTTGGAGATTTTTAGCTACCTGATCAATTTCCTAAGATTTCTTTAAAGCATTTTGAAAACTAGCATCATACTCATTCTCATGGTTCTGTAGTCAAGAATGGATTCTGCATTTCCTAGGGGTGGTATATACCTATTCATCATGTTCTGTTGGGAGAATGGGGAGAGGAAGGCTGTCAAAATGGTAACATTGCAATTGATGTTTCAGAAAATTCTAAGTGGTTAGAAAGAATTAACTTTTACAACTCTCTTCTTAGCTCTGTGTTAGTAGACTTCTTGACACAGCAAATCCATCCCTGGACACTATTAAGATGCAAGTTTACTTTGATATGAATTATACAAACCGAGGTAATTTTAATATGTACAAATATTAAATATGAGTGTCAGATAATAAAACTTGTATCTAACTATATTGATTCATCTGCATTTTAATATTAATCTTTATTAGCATACTATATGCATGTGACAGCAAAGCAAAATAAGATAATAAAATGAACTTGAAAGTGCAGGCAAAACTATATGGCTGTAAATTAAATTACTACTTAAAAAAGAATTATCACAATATGCCTTGAGGTAGGTATTACTTTCCCTGTTTTAGAGGAAACTGAGGCAAAAGTGTTGCCCAAAGCCACAGAATAAGTAAGTAGCAGAGCTGGAATAAGAACTCAGGAGAATTTGGCTCCCAGGCCTGTGTTCAGTCCACTAGGCTATACAGCATTTCAACTCATTTGACTTGCCTTTTTTTAAAAAATTGGTGAAATTTTGAGCTCCAGTATAATCACTTCAGTTGTCTTTGAACACTGTACTCGATTATCAGGGGTGGATGCAGTAAGAACCTGGGTAGATAATAGGATAGGTCTGTGACAGGCTCCCTGGGGTACAATCTGAACTGGGGTACTGCTGTGCCCCCGTAACTCTCCAGCCTGGGCGCTTTCTCACAATGCTTTGCTAGTGACAAGCACCAAACCTCTCCCGGCACTGTTATCTTTCAGTACAACAGCATGTGGAGCTCCACAACTAGCTAAATTGCATGAATGCTCCCTGAGCCACTCACGAATTGTACAGAGAAAGGCCTTGGCTACACTTGAGAGTTACAGCGCAATAAAGCCGCCCACAGCGCTGTACCTCACTCCCCGTCCACACTGGCAAGGCACGTACAGCGCTGTATCTCCGTGACTACAGCGCTGCAGGTACTCCACCTCTCCGAGAGGATTAACAGCTGCTGCGGAGTGGCTGAGACGCTGCTGCTCCAGTGTAAATGGGGAGTAACCTTATTATGCAGTGATTGACCTCGGGAAACTCCCCATAATACTTTTAACTGAAGCTTCCTCTCTTTGTTTTGTTAAAAGCAACAAAGAGTCCTGTGGCACCTTAAAGACTAACAGTTGTATTGGAGCATAAGCTTTCGTGGGTGAATGCCCACCTCATTGTTTTGTTGTGAACTCCGGACGCTCCGTTTCGGGAGCTGCTTATCAAAAAACCAAACACAGCTACTGTTTGCTTTGAATGAGTAGAGGCAGGCAGGGGGGCTCCCTTTGGAACGCCCACAGCTAATGTTTGCTTGAAGAGAGAGGCGGCGTGGGGAGAGGGGGGTTGGGGTCCGTTTCAGCGAGCGGCTGCCTATCTGGTCTATGAGAAAAAAACAAACAGCTGCTGTTTGCTTTCAGTGAGTGAGAGAGGGGTGGAGGAGGGCGGGGGGGTCGGAACTTACAAGGTAGCGTGCTGACACACTCTCAGCACTCCAAAAACCCACTCTCTCTCCCCCCGTGCTCCCTGTCACACTCCACACACCCCCTTTTGAAAAACATATTGCAGCCATTTGAACGCTGGGATAGCTGCCCATAATGCACCGCTCCCAATGCCGCTGCAAATGTAGCCACGACAGTGCGCTGTCAGCTGTCAGTGTGGACAGACTGCAGCGCTTTCTCTACTCAGCTGTACGAAGACAGGTTTAACTCACAGCGCTGTACAGCTGCAAGTGTAGCCATACCCAAAGGCACCAGCAANCCCCCCTTTTGAAAAACACATTGCAGCCATTTGAACGCTGGGATAGCTGCCCATAATGCACCGCTCCCAATGCCGCTGCAAATGTAGCCACGACAGTGCGCTGTCAGCTGTCAGTGTGGGCAGACTGCAGCGCTTTCTCTACTCAGCTGTACGAAGACAGGATTAACTCACAGCGCTGTACAGCTGCAAGTGTAGCCATACCCAAAGGCACCAGCAAACCTGCCCAGCCCCCCGCCTTGCACTGCAGAACTGTAGTACACCTCTACCTCGATATAACGCTGTCCTCGGGAGCCAAAACATCTTACCGCGTTATAGGTGAAACCGCGTTATATCAAACTTGCTTTGATCCACCGCAGTGTGCAGCTCCGCCCCCCGGAGCGCTGCTTTACCGCATTATATCCGAATTCGTGTTATATCGGGTCACGTTATATCGAGGTAGAGGTGTATCTTGCCCTGGTCAGAAGCCTGACCAGTGTAAATTCATTACCCAGTCCGCCTCTCCCTCAGTGTGGAGAGGATACACACTGGCCTTTGTAATCTGAGCTGAGATTTCCCAAGCACTTCAACCAAAACACACTGTTTTAGGTAAAATATAAAACAGATTTATTAACTACAGAAAGATCGATTTTAAGTGATTATAAGTGGTAGGCACTAAAGGTCAGAGATAGTTACCAAGGAAAATAAAAGGTAAGCATGCAGTCTAAATCCTGAACCTTATTAGACTGAACAATATTTGGATCAAACAGTTTTCTCACTCCTCTGGATGTTACAGGTTGGTTACAGTCCTTAATACACAGGCTTTCCCTTTAAGCCTGAGACCAGTCTCCTCAATTCAAGTCTTTGTTTTCCCAGCGTTCTTGTTGCTTCCAGTGTAGGTGGGGGAGAAGAAGGGTAAAAGCACAGTGCCACTGTCCTTTATTTTATATTCTTAGGCTATGTCTACACTTCGTACCTTACAGTGGCACAGCTGTGCTGCTACATCCGGGCCGCTGTAATGTACGCTGTATAGCAGCTCTTTGCCGCAAGAGAGAGCTCTCCTGCCAGCAAAATAAAACCACCCCCAACAAGGGGCAGTAGCTTTCCCACCGACAAAGTGCTGTCCACACTGGCGCTTTTTGTCATTAAAACTTTTGTTTTAGTCATAGCTTTAGTCCATGTCCCTGCAAAGAAACTAGCCTAGGCATGCCAAGCGGAGTGCCCCAAGGGTCGGTCCTGGGGCCAGTTTTGTTCAATATCTTCATTAATGATCTGGAGGATGGCGTGGATTGCACCCTCTGCAAGTTTGCAGATGACACTAAACTGGCATCTAGAGGGTAGGGATAGGATACAGAGGGACCTAGACAAATTAGAGGATTGGGCCAAAAGAAATCTGATGAGGTTCAACAAGGACAAGTGCAGAGTCCTGCACTTAGGACGGAAGAATCCCATTCACTGTTACAGACTAGGGACCGAATGGCTAGGAAGCAGTTCTGCCGAAAAGGACCTAGGGGCTACAGTGCACGAGAAGCTGGATATGAGTCAACAGTGTGCCCTTGTTGCCAAGAAGGCTAAAGGCATTTTGGGCTGTATAAGTAGGAGCATTGCCAGCAGATCGAGGGACGTGATCATTCCCCTCTATTCGACATTGGTGAGGCCTCATCTGGAGTACTGTGTCCAGTTTTGCGCCCCACACTACAAGAAGGATGTGAAAAAATTGGAAAGAGTACAGCAGAGGGCAACAAAAATTATTAGGGGGCTGGAGCACATGACCTATGAGGAGAGGCTGAGGGAACGGGGCTTATTTAGTCTGCAGAAGAGAAGAATGAGGGAGGATTTGATAGCTGCTTTCAACTACCTGAAAGGGGGTTCCAAAGAGGATGGATCTAGACTGTTGTCAGTGGTACCAGATGAGAGAACAAGGTATGATTGTCTCAAGTTGCAGTGGGGGAGGTTTAGGTTGGATATTAGGAAAAACTTTTTCACTAGGAGGGTGGTGAAGCACTGCAATGGGTTACCTGGGAGGTGGTGGAATCTCCTTCCTCAAGAGGTTTTTAAGGTCAGGCGTGACAAAGCCCTGGCTGGGATGATTTAGTTGGGGATTGGTCCTGCTTTGAGCAGGGGGTTGGACTAGATGACCTCCTGAGCTCCCTTCCAACCCTGATATTCTATGATGGGCCTTGTTGAGTCACAGGGGTTGAACAATCCCCATTGTGTGGTGTTTCTCTTACAGAATTGTAAATCCCTTGTCTACAATTCCCCTGCTGATTAATGGTCGTTTAATGCCCGCCTGGGTGTGGATCACCTCCTTTGTTGTCACTGAAGAACTAGCAAGGGACAACTCCCAAACTTACAACATATTTCAATAACAACCGTAGAGCAAAATCTCATACTTTCATACACACTAATAATATACATACAGATCATGACATTTAGGACGAAAGAATCCCATGCACTGCTTGGAAAGAGTCCAGCGGAGGGCAACAAATTGGAAAGAGTCCAGCGGAGGGCAACAAAAATGATTAGGGGGCTGGAGCACATGACTTACGAGGAGAGGCTGAGGGAACTGGGATTGTTTAGTCTGCAGAAGAGAAGAATGAGGGGCGATTTGATAGCTGCTTTCAACTACCTGAAAGGGGGTTCCAAAGAGGATGGATCTAGACTGTTCTCAGTGATAGAAGATGACAGAACAAGGAGTAATGGTCTCAAGTTGCAGAGGGGGAGGTTTAGGTTGGACATTAGGAAAAACTTTTTCACTAGTAGGGTGGTGAAGAACTGGAATGGGTTACCTAGGGAGGTAGTGGAATCTCCTTCCTTAGAGGTTTTTAAGGTCAGGCTTGACAAAGCCCTGGCTGGGCTGATTTAGTTGGGTTTGGTCCTGCTTTGAGCAGGGGGTTGGACTAGATGACCTCCTGAGGTCCCTTCCAACCCTGAGATTCTATGATTCTATGATTCTATGACCTTTCCTATATACCTTACATGGCATACTTTGTACAAAACATATCATAATTACATGACAATGGTGAATATGGGGGTTCCAAAGTGCTGGTTTGAGGTACAGAGTGCCACAAGGTCTATCATGGGAAGTACAGTATTACAGCATGGATATAACACAGAAGGAATGTATAATGGACTTGGAAGCCAGAACACATTTGCTTTTTTTTTTTTTTAAGTGAGAGAGAGAGATTTACCTTTATAGAAAGGCAACGTTTTAGGTTCTTTGAACCAAATTCTTCTCTCAGTTACACTGGTCCATTGACTTCAGTGCAGTTACTCTAGACCTGCGCTTGTGTGACCTGAGAGCAGAATTTGTCTATTTGTTGATTTTCACAGTTGAGAAGGATCAGCATTATTGGACCGTCTGTTTTAAATGGATTGAGTCTGCATAGTCCAGGGATTATTTCATAAAATACAAATATTACAGTCCCAGTGAATTAGGCAGATACTTGTCTTTGGCTATTATATATAAATATTGTATGTTGTCTCTGATCAGTGCCCACTCCCAGTGACTTAAAATGGCAGAGAAGGTCTGGGTGGGAACAGTTAAAGAGAAGGAGGAGAATAAGAGTCACGGTGACATGCAATATTCCTGGGACAGGGAGAGCTGAGAGGCATGGGACATTCATAGGGCATCAGGGTAAACTGTGAAAATTATTTGAAAACTTTTGCTGCCTAGCACTGGCTTTCATAGTGAATTTTTAAAATTAGCAAATCTAAGGGCTTGATCCAAAGCCACTGGGATTTGGAGCAGGCCCAAAATGCACGAACAGCATGTTCAGTCCAGTGAAAATTATGTTACTCTACGTAGGTTAGACCAAAAATGAGAATAATATTTGGCTGTAACATAGCACTTCTCAAATATCTTTCCTTCCCAGTTGAGTTACTTAATGAGCAGCATCGCATTCTAGAGGCCAGACTGGCCCCTGTGAGCAGAGAAATCACAGATAATCGTGCTCGTACACGAGAAGAGCTGGAGAGCATTTACCGAAAGATTGTTAGCTATGTTCTGCTACGCTCTGGCCTCGGATCCCCTACAGACATCAAGGTTGTTAGGGAGGCAACAGGTCAGTAATCAGTCAAAGTATCTGATACTGGGCATCCCTTGTGGGAAAATAAAGTCTGGGCCTGATTCTGCTCTGACACAATGTAAATCTGGAATAATTTTATTGACTTCAGTAGAGTTTCCTGGTGTGAAACTGGTGTGAGTTGGGAATCCGGCTGTCTGACTCTTTCATTAAAACATCCAATTGCCCAGATATTAGTAAATATTGTAAATTGTGGCAGCTTTAAAAATATTTGCTACTAATAGTCTGAATTTTAGATAAATAATTTCTATGGCATAAAATAGCTTGATAGCATATCAGCCTGTCTGCTTTGTTATTTGCTCGTCTCCAACAATAGGTGTGGTAAAATTATTAATTTGTGAGCGCCTAAGCATCTCTCCAAATCTAGAATACACTGCTATTTTCACAACTACCCATAAGGAGGAGTTAGTTTTGCTTCCCTAGTATTTTCAGTTTCATTCTTATACCTGCTGTTATTTTTTAAATCTTTTCAGCTGCCCTGCAGAGTGTGTTTCCCCAGACAGAGCTGGGTGTTTTTCTCTCTCTCAGTAAGAAGGACAAAGAGCGACAACTGAAAGAACTTACCATGATTGTCACAGGAATTCGGTTATTCAACAAGGACTGTGGAAAAGGAGGAGAAGGCATTGATGACTGTAGGTATATTACTAAATTAAAATTATGAGCCCTAAGCCAGACTCTTCTTGCCTCTAGCCACATGACTTCACGCTACTCAAGATGAGCAGGATTTGGCCCAGTGTCAGTAAGCCTGAAGGAAAAACAAACTATTAGATGAATGAATTGTATAATGCTTAAGGCCAATCAATGCAAATGTCAAAATGGTACTGTCAAAATATTTACAGTAGAGCATACCTTTAATCTAATATTGCATGAGATGTTAGAAATCCATGGGACAGAAAATACATAATTTTTGATAATTTTGGGTAATTTCTCCTGATTCTTCTTGAATACTCAAAAATCTCTTAAGTCTTGAGCCCTTCTGGTTGTTTAGATAACTATAACAATGTAAATTGATGCACTGGAATCTTTTTGAGTGTGCAGCCAGATAGCCCAAAATAGTAAGCCCAAAGAGATGGCTAAACTTCCTTGTTGCTCTTATTTTTGACTCCCTCCTTAAAATATAGTCATAGAGTTTAAAGCCAGAAGGGACCACTAGATCATCTAGTATGACCTTCTGTATATCGCAGGTCACCAACACCACCCAGCACCTGCACACTAAATCCAACAACAGAAATGACACCAAACTAAATGAGACCCACAGGAGACTAAACTGTTATGTGCCACGCGCAGAGAATAGGCAGGACCAACGTGCACCAATGCAGGAAGCCCCTGCAGTGGCAGGGAAATGATGAAATGATAAGTATCAGAGGGGTAGCCGTGTTAGTCTGGATCTGTAAAAAGCAACAGAGTCCTGTGGCACCTTTAAGACTAACAGATGTATTGGAGCATAGGCTTTTGTGGGTGAATACCCACTTCGTCAGACGCATGTAATGGAAATTTCCAGAGGCAGGTATAAATATGCAGGCAAGAATCAGTCTGGAGATAACGAGGTTAGTTCAGTCAGGGAAGGTGAGGTCCTCTGCTAGCAGTTGAGGTGTGAACACCAAGGTAGGAGAAACTGCTTTTGTAGTTGGCTAGCCATTCACTGTCTTTGTTTAATCCTGATCTGATGGTGTCAAATTTGCAAATGAACTGAAGCTCAGCAGTTTCTCTTTGGAGTCTGGTCCTGAAGTTCTTTTGCTGTAAGATGGCTACCTTTACATCTGCTATTGTGTGGCCAGGGAGGTTGAAGTGTTCTCCTACAGGTTTTTGTATATTGCCATTCCTGATATCTGACTTGTGTCCATTTATCCTTTTACGTAGTGACTGTCCAGTTTGGCCAATGTACATAGCAGAGGGGCATTGCTGGCACATGATGGCATATATAACATTGGTGGACGTGCAGGTGAATGAACCGGTGATGTTGTAGCTGATCTGGTTAGGTCCTGTGATGGTGTTGCTGGTGTAGATATGGGGGCAGAGTTGGCATCGAGGTTTGTTGCATGGATTGGTTCCTGAGTTAGAGTTGTTATGGTGC
>QXTE01000020.1:1468916-1483236 GCA_003942145.1 Platysternon megacephalum | reverse complement strand
GTGTCAAATTTGCAAATGAACTGAAGCTCAGCAGTTTCTCTTTGGAGTCTGGTCCTGAAGTTCTTTTGCTGTAAGATGGCTACCTTGACATCTGCTATTGTGTGGCCAGGGAGGTTGAAGTGTTCTCCTACAGGTTTTTGTATATTGCCATTCCTGATATCTGACTTGTGTCCATTTATCCTTTTACGTAGTGACTGTCCAGTTTGGCCAATGTACATAGCAGAGGGGCATTGCTGGCACATGATGGCATATATAACATTGGTGGACGTGCAGGTGAATGAACCGGTGATGTTGTAGCTGATCTGGTTAGGTCCTGTGATGGTGTTGCTGGTGTAGATATGGGGGCAGAGTTGGCATCGAGGTTTGTTGCATGGATTGGTTCCTGAGTTAGAGTTGTTATGGTGCGGTGTGTGGTTGCTGGTGAGAATATGCTTAAGGTTGGCGGGTTGTCTGTGGGCGAGGACTGGCCTGCCTCCCAAGGTCTGTGAAAGCGAGGGATCATTGTCCAGGATGGGTTGTAGATCACTGATGATGCGTTGGAGAGGTTTAAGCTGAGGACTGTAGGTGATGGCCAGTGGAGTTCTGTTGGTTTCTTTCTTGGGCTTGTCTTGTAGCATGAGGCTTCTGGGTACACGTCTGGCTCTGTTGATTTGTTTCCTTATTTCCTTGTGCGGATATCGTAGTTTTGAGAATGCTTGGTGAAGATCTTGTAGGTGTTGGTCTCTGTCTGAGGGGTTGGAGCAGATGCGGTTGTACCTCAGCGCTTGGCTGTAGACGATGGATCGTGTGGTGTGTCCGGGGTGGAAGATGGAGGCATGAAGGTAGGCATAGCTGTCGGTGGGTTTTCGGTATAGGGTAGTGTTAACGTGACCATCACTTATTTGTACTGTGGTGTCTAGGAAGGTCTAGCTTCCACCCCGGTATATGAGCAAGAACCAGCCAGCCAAGCATCTGAGAGAGAATGCTCAGTGCCACCTCATAGCCTTGGCCTACTCAGTGCCCCATCTCCAGTTGTTGCTATCCCTGATGCTTCAAAAGAAGGGGATTAAAAAAAAAAAACCTCCCAAAATGTGGGGGCGAAGGAGGCGGTGAGGATCCCTTCTTGACCCCTGCTGGTGGCCGACTGAAACCCTGAAGCATGAGGTTTAGGGACATAAGCCAGAAGTGAGCCCCATGTCTGTTGAGCCCTGCAACCCACAAACAACCAATGTTATTAAATATTTCACTGCTAAATGTATCAGAATTATTATTTAAATGGCTGTTCAATGGAAATAAGATTGCAATATATATGACATATTGTAATCTACGTAGTTTAATTGTATTTTCATATAGAGCAGGGATCGGCAACCTTTGGCATGCGGCCTGTCAGGGAAATCCGCTGGCGGGCCGGGACGGTTTGTTTACCTGCAGCGTCCGCAGGTTCGGCCGAATGCAGCCTAGGGATGTGCTGGCTGTCGCTTCCCACAGCCCCCATTGGCCTGGAGCGGCGAACTGCGGCCAGTGGGAGCTGCAATCGGCCAAACCTGTGGATGCTGCAGGTAAACAAACCATCCCGGCCCACCAGCGGATTTCCCTGACAGGCTGCGTGCCAAAGGTTGCCGATCCCCGATATAGAGGCTAAGACACTATATGTAAAATGTTCTAATACCTCTGAATTAATGATGCTATACAAAAATAAATAATAACATGAATTGTGAGTTGTGAACATGCAAATAATCAACTATTCTGCTGATTATTTGGATAATCGAGATAATACTTTGCACTTAGAGCACCTTTAATTCAGGGTTCTTAGTGCTCTTCACAAAGGTATATACAGCATTATTACCCCACTTTACAGATTGAAAAATAGAGATTAATTAAAGAGATGTATGTGATTTTTCTAAAGATCATACAGCAAATTGTGGGCAGAGCTGACTGAATAGAAATGAACAGTTTTGCCACTCAGATCTTCTCTCTGAGTCTAATCATTACACCACACAGCCTCTGCTGCTTGCCTATGTTTTAATGTTAAGTCACATATAAAGAGGAATGCACACAAAACCCCACATGGCACAACTGTCTGCTGTGAGTTTGCACACTTATCTCTTTTGCATGCACAGATGTCTAGTTACACGTCCAAATGTAGAATGTAATGGATGCACGCCTGTTTATACCCTCCTTTGATAATGAGGCTCTAAGGAAGAAGTGTTAATTATAAAACCATCAGCTCAAAGATTTTGGACTCCCATTGTGCAGCATATGGAATTTTGTGGGGTTTTTGTAATGCGCCTTGTCCAGTAAGAGCAAAAATAGTTCATTTTAATAAGCAATGTTATATTTTTATTTCTTTCTGGGCTTATATAGACCCATTACTGTACTATGTGAGCATCTCATAAATGTGAATTAATTCATTCCCATAACACCTTTATGAGGCAGGGAAGTATTATTATTATCATCATCCCAGTTTCACAGATGGGGAAACTGAGGCACGTAAGTGATTTACCCAAAGTCACACAGAAAATTTTGGAAGAGCCCAAAATTGAACAAAGACCGTCTGAAAAGCTAATTTTCCATAATCCTAGACTATACTGTAGTATTTTCCTCACAGAAAAGTTGTCATTTTTAAGAACCATTTGACCAGCAGTGTACGTAATGGTTGGGTCTTGTGAACAAACTTTGGAAATGTGTGCTGTCTCAGAATAAGAGCTTACACTCAGAAATCTGTTGGAGGATTCTTCTGATCGAAGTATTGAAACTAAAATATTAGCTATCTAGCATAATTACCATGATGTGTTTCTATATCTGTTACCTTCCTATGTATCTCATACTAAATCTGTATAAATAGTACCAGCTATTCTGAATGAAGCCATTCCAGCAGCCACGCAGCCTATTGATGCAGAGCTTCGTGCCTCCCAAGATCTGGCATACCGCTACACAGCTGTCTTGGAAATGATGCGTGAGAGCCCACACAGAAATATAGAAGCTAGATTATCTGTGTTAAAGGAAGCACTGTTCAATGTGAGACAACATGAAGCCTTCCTCTGCATCATTCTGGTGAGATATCACATTATATCTTATGGATTCTTTAGGATATCTTAATATGAAATTTCAGTGTAAATTGCATTTTACAAAGTAAAATAGGGGTATATGTTTGAGGAAAGAAATCCTGGTGCTGTGTTTGAGCTGTGCAGCTAGAATGATATATTAAAAGTTCATGCCTCTGGGATTCAGCCAGCCACCTGCAGGGGTCAGGAAGGGATTTCACACACCCCCAATGTATTTTGAGTGGCTTTTTTTATCTCTTTCCTCTAAGCATCAGGGATGGACACTGCTGGAGATGGGACATTGGATGGGGAGGGCCAGGGCTATGAATTGGCAGCAAGCATTCTCTCTCTCAGGCACTTAGCTGGCTGGTTCTTGCTCACATGTTCACGGTCTAGCTGTTTGTCATGTGTGAGATCAGGAAGGAATTTCCCCCCATGTCAGATTAGCAGTGACCTTCGGGGGGTTTCGCCTTCCTCTGCAGCATGTGGGTATGGGTCACTTTCCAGGAGTATCTGAGTATATCTCACTTAATAATTTCCCTGCCATTGCGGGGGCCTCCTGTTCTCTGCATGTGGCACATACTAGTCTAGTCTCCTGCGGGTTGTAATACATTGCTCTGATTTCAGTTGATGGGTTTAGTGGGTGGGTGGGTGCTGGATGGTGTTGGGGGCTTGTGATCTACAGGAGGTCAAACTAGATGATCTAGTGGCCCTTCTGGCTGTAAAATTCTGACTCTATTTAGAAGTTAGGTTGCATGCCACTCCTTAAAATATAACTGCCCCCAAAAGAGGCAGAATGCAAGTACCCAAATAGCTTCTGCTAGCTATTTATTTTTCTGTGACTGTCACACTCCTTACCTGAGGTATGTTCTCTTTCCAGTCTGATGTGATCATGTGTGCACAAGAAGTTGAAATGATGGACAAGCAGTTTGCAGCACAAATAGAGCAGTTAAAAAACACCGTTCAAGCAAAGACTGCTGTACCTACATCACAAGTTTTTGTAAGCATTTGAAATGCAAAAGTATTATTTTCTGAACAGAAGCAAATTAGAAAAATCACTTTTATTGTCTGCAATACTAACATAATATTTATGCTGCAGTATCATGTGACATGGTTCACATAAATTTCATGTTGAATTAGGAAAAAGGATCTTATTTTCTGTGTCTATCTAATAGCAGTGTTCCACTCAGGCAGTGTTCCACAGACACAGCTACCTTGACATATATTCATTTGCTTAAAAAAAAGTTAAAAGAAGTTTGCTATTACACCTGCCCTGAGTTGCCTTCTCAATAATTGTGGTTTTACAAACATATTTTCCTATTTTTTTAAAAATATTTCTTTTTCTTCCCAGTTGTTTTGCGAAAGACATAAAAAACAGGGAAAACTGACTCTAGGTCAGGGGGCGGCAACCTTTCAGAAGTGGTGTGCCGAGTCTTCATTTATTCACTCTAATTTAAGGTTTCGCGTGCCAGTAATACATTTTAACGTTTTTAGAAGATCTCTTTCTATAAGTCTATAATATATAACTAAACTATTGTATGTAAAGTAAATAAGGTTTTTTAAATGTTTAAGAAGCTTCATTTAAAATTAAATTAAAATGCAGAGCCCCCCGGACCAGTGGCCAGGACCCGGGCAGTGTGAGTGCCACTGAAAATCAGCTCGCGTGCCGCCCTCGGCACACGTGCCATAGGTTGCCTACCCCTGCTCTAGGTGAACAGAGAAAATGAATATGCCAAAAGTGCTGTTAAATGCATAGAATAGCACTAAAATAGATTTTCTCTATCCTTTTTCTTTATAGGAGCCTTAAATATTACTTTTAACAATAGTAGGTAAAAATATTCAGAGATGAGAGTTTTAAGTTGATGATGCTTCACTATTGTATTATGTTGGAATATCCTTGGCTCAGAGTCTTCTGTCCATATTATTTTGAAACTAGGTCTGTGCAAACCTCCACATGGTCAGTTCTTATTTGGGTTCTTATTTTTAGCTGGGAAGATATGTAATAAAATAGTCACTATGTTGTCCACTTTCTGTCATAATTAATGATAATAAAATTTTGGAAGGGATCTTAAACCTCATGCTTCATGGCTTAAGTAAATCTCTAACTGTTAGAGAGCCTCATGAGACCTAATGTGGGGGACAGATTATCCCACATCTACCTTCTCTAGGGTTCTTATACCTTTCTCGGAAGCATCTGGTGCTGCCCACTATGGACTAGATGCCTCTTGGGTCTGATCCAATGTAGCTGTTTCTATATGCCTGTTGATCTTACAAATACTGTCCTTTTAGCAGACACCCCTTTCTTCTATCCTGCTACCCAGAGCAATTCTTTCCCTTTGTCTTCTCTCTCGCTATACTGTTCATTTTTATTACGAGGGCCAAAAACATACTTGTCACTTTACAAGCAAACAAGAAGGCACATCATCCCTGTCCTAAGGAGTTTACCATAGATTTCCTTTCTTTAATGGCTTCTCTTTACCAGGTTATTTGCTTGTTTTCTTCACCTCTGTTAGCAACAGAATATGTACAAGATACTTGATTCCATCTGTGCTCTTGTAGGTAGAACTTTCCCCATCACAAGACCACTTAATTCTACTTGTCTTCAAATTGCTGCAGAGAAGTTGTATTGTGTAAGAGCACAAGGAGATTATTTTATAATTTAGCATTTGTAGCACAGGGCCTGGATTGAGAATGTAGCAGACAAGCATTTTAGAGTATACAGTAGGCTCACTCATTTTCCAACAATTGAATTAAAGATGGTTAATATAATATATGGAGATATACCTATCTTATAGAGCTGGAAGGGACCCCCAAGGATCATCGAGTCCAGCCCCCTGCCTTCACTAGCAGGACCAATTTTGCCCCAGATCCCTAAGTGGCCCCCTCAAGGATTGAACTCACAACCCTGGGTTTAGCAGGCCAATGCTCAAACCACTGAGCTATCCCTCCCCCCTATGATGCTATTTACAGTAAAAAATATTTTGCTGCCATTCCTCTGTTTTAGTTTTTTGTGTCCATAGCATTTCATGATAGTGATGCTGATGAACGACAGAGCTAACTCCCATACCAATTCTTATCATGGCTTCATTAACATGAATGCTAATGTGCTAGGATGAATTTTAAGTTCCTTGAATGTATTCCTGATGTCGGGGAAGCCCTTTTCTACTGTGCTAAGATCTGAAAACTTGAAGATGGCTGTGTTAACATTCAAAATCTATTCAGCATAGTCAGGAATGTAATTAATTTTCTGCTGGCCATTTCCTCAGTGATTTCAGATGTGTTACAACAGGCCCATGTTCTGCCACTGTCTTTGAAATCTGTATCTGTACTAGACTGTTTTGGGACTGAGGGAAAATGAGAGGAACAAAGGCTGAAATTTGTCTATGCCTAGGTCTGTTTGTGTTTCTTTTTATAGTTAACCTGAATATAGGAATTTCTTCTTTATTGCCTTCCTCTGCCTATCTTCTCTTTTTGCATTTATATTATTATATTTGTGGGGAGGAGGCGAGACTCTTTTCCAATATAATTCAGAAAATCGCCTCCAATGTTTTCCCAAATGTTGTTTTATTACTTTTAAAGTACATTTAAATGATTTCTAGGATTTGGGCCTGATCCTGCAAGCCCTCCACTGGGATTTCTGAGTGCAGAGGGCATGCAGGATTGGGCCCTTTGTGTTTAACAGTTGTATTTGTAACTATTGTTTACAGTATTTGTTTAATTTTACAGACAAAGCAAATGTAGATTTCAGGTCTTTCTTATTATTTTCTAGCCTATCTTTCTAGCACTATCTAACCTCTGGACGAGCTTTCAGGATGAGATATTGCTGCTGAGTTTCCTGACTAATTTGACAGTCAGTCTACAGCAGTTCTTGGGAATCCATGCACAACTCTTTCCTGATGATGTGATGGAGTCGCTTCTCGAAGGAGTGACTGTGAAAAGTGATGAGCAAAGGATAAAGGAAACCATGGGTACTGAAAGTTATCACTTTTCCTTTTTCCCGTTTGAGTCCTTGTATGATTTTGTGACTTAAATCCTGTTTCTAAAAAGTGCAACATTCCTATCTAAAGCAGGACCTGACCCTGCAAATCTTTACTGACATAGGGTTCCTTACCCAATAGTCCTGTTGAGGGCAACAGAATTTGTAGGTGCTCAGGACCACATAGGAGCACTTAATGCTTTACAGAACTGGACTCTTACTTTCTTGATGAAAACATGCTTTACATATAATTAGTACACATCTTCTGAAAACTGAGAGGAAAACAATGCTTGGACACCAGTATCTGCTCCCTGGTATAGTGCTACTGTTTCTTCTACATTATCAGTGTGCTGCTATACCTGGGACTGCTGCTGTTCCCCTTGAAGTCAATGGACACTTTGCCACTAACTTCTGTAGGTGTGAGATCAGACCTTTTTCATCTAAGGCCCTGTCAATGCTGTAGTTGAAATTTTGCTAGCAACACTCTTGGGAAGAGCATGTGAGATGGAATTCAGATGCAATTTTTAAAGTTACTCCTATGGCATAAGCTACGAAATCATTCTTTATGTTAAATTTGTAAACATATTGACATATCTTCATATATTTTCCCATAATACTATGGGAAATACAACCTAGATGGAGCTGCTATAAGGTGGGTGCATAACTGGTTGGAAAAATATTCCTAGAGGTAGTTATCAGTGGTTCACAGTCAAGCTGGAAGTGCATATTGAGTGGGGTCCCGCAGGGATCAGTTCTGGGTCCAGTTCTGTTCAATATCTTCATCAATGATTTAGATAATGGCATAGAAAATACACTTCTAAAGTTTGCAGATGATACCAAGTTGGGAGGGGTTGCTTTGGAGGATAGAATTAAAATTCAAAATAATCTGGACAAACTGTAGAGATGGTCTGCAGTAAATAGGATGAAATTCCATAAGGACATATGCAAAGTACTCCCCTCAGGAAAGAACAATCAGTTGCACACATACAAAATGGGAAATCACTGCCAACAAAGGAGTACTGCAAAAAGGGGTCTGGGGGTCATGGTGGATCACAAGCTAAATATGAGTCAACAGTGTAACATTGTTGCAAAAAAAGCAAATATCATTCTGGGATGTATTAGCAGGAGTGTTGTAAGTAAGACATGAGAAGTAATTCTTCCACTCTACTCCATGCTGATTAGGCCTCAGATGGAGTATTGTGTCCAGTTCTGGGCGCCATATTTCAGGAAAGATAAGGACAAATTGGAGAAAGTCCAGAGAAGAGCAACAAAAATGATTGAAGGCATGACTTATGAGGGAAGATTGAAAAAATTGGGTTTGTTTAGTCTGGAGAAGAGAAGACTGAGAGGGGACATGATAATATTTCCAAGTACATAAAAGGTTGTTACAAAGAGCAGTGAGAAAAATTGTTCTCCTTAATCTCTGAGGATAGGACAAGAAGCAATGGGCATAAATTATAGCAAGAGTGGTTTAGGTTGGACATTAGGAAAAACTTCCTAACGGTCAGGGTGGTTAAGCACTGAAATAATTTGCATAGGGAGGTTGTGGAATCTCTGTCATTGGAGATTTTTAAGAGCAGGTTAGACAAACACCTGTCTGAGATGGTATAGATAATACTTAGTCCTGCTATGAGTGCAAGGGCCTGGACTAGATGACCTCTTGAGGTCTCTTCCAGTCCTACAATTCTATGATAATATAAACAATAAATACTAAAAAGTGTCTGCCGTATAGGCAGGGCCAATCAGAGGGGGGGCCAGGAGGGCCATTTGGCCTGGGCCTCAAGCTCAAAGGGGGCCTCAAATTTAGACACTTGTTAATTTTTTGGCATTTGATAAGTTTCGCAACTTGTTTTTATGCGCATCCCCATCGGACCAAAATGTGACACATTCTCTCAGCTTAGAGCTGCAAATTTAAGCAAATAAGAGATGTGATTTGGTAAAAGACATAATTTTTTGTTAACTGATATAGATTTTGTCATATTAAAGAGTTAAAAATGTTCATAAATATTAATAAAAGTATATTGGTTCTGGTGGCACAAGATTAGACTGTGATGAACGTGTCCTCTCAGATCAGCTGATTATATAAACAAACCACTACTAGTGGCTGGTGCTGGATCAAGTGCATGTTGAAAAGTAGAGAATTCTTACATTTTAGTGTCTTTATAGTTTTACGTCTAGTTGACTAAGGAATTATTTATGTGTGAGAATTCCTCATTATTATCTTCACATGGTAGCTAAAAGAGGTGACTGGTTGGTTGGTTGAGCCCTAGCTTGGTAGCTTGGCCATCATCATAGGCTTTCATAGTCTATAGGCCCAGAGTCAAGGTGAAAATTTGTGAGGACAATCTTGTACGGTGGTTTCGTGAGGACACACATTTGAAATTTTTGAACATTATCCCTCTGTCTGTATCCGTGTCTGTGTTTACTATATATATGTCATCCCTTTGTCTTCAGCTCAGCCTGTTATATTATACCTTGCATGCTTGAATTTTGCTTCCGTGATAAGGATAATAATCTCTCTGTTTCATTTTGTGTTCTTAATTAGTATTCCTTCGTTTTAAGTCTTTTCAGCATTTGTGTACCATTCAGCATTTGTGTACATGTTTACAGCAGAATATTTCAAGTGTGGATAGGCCACATACTGACCAGATGGATCACTTTGAAAGGAGATTTGAAAGTGGTGCAAGCAAGAGACAGTGAAAACAACTGAGTGAAGCAGCAGCTAAGAGCTCAAAGCCAATAACTTCATTTCTCAAACCACTGGAAAACACACCTTACCCAACAAACAATGCTACAGATAATGAAAACTCAGCAACTGCAACAGGTGATATTTCAATGCCAATACCTGAACATGAGGACAGTAGTCAAGAAGGAGATGTGCCAACAGTAACAGATGCAGCAGAAGATCCTGTGTGCGATCAAGAAACTCAACAGCAACAGGAAGATGTAGATCTTACTCAGCAAGAGCAATTCATGAGTACAGTACTACAGGTTTGACTGTGACTGATATTGGAATTATTGACAAGAGCAATGCTGCCCAAATGCAATCTTTTCTTCAAATTAGTTGTTTTAAAATTCCAAGTAACATTCCACGAGATGCTGATAATCATGCTTTCCCTACTCATCTGCTGACAAAAACTCTTCCAAACGGTGAGACCTGCACAAGAGACTGTTTTTCCATACTCCAGCATAACCAGTCTCTGTACTGTGCACCCTGCTTCATTTTGAACAAAAGTGCTGCAAATGCATCAGTTCTCTCTGATCAATCAGGATGGAGCATCAATCAGGATGGAGGTTGGAGGAAGTTGAAAGACCGAATACCATCACATGAGAGTTCAACGTCACACAAAGAAAACAATGTTGCACGGAAATCAGCCAATAGGGCAGCATCAGCTGAAAGTTCAGTTGAGAATTTGCTCTTGACTGAACTCTCTACAGAAACTAATAACTGGAAAAAACTTCTTGAGCGCATCCTGAATGTCATCCTTTTTCTTTCTGAGCGGGGATTGGCTTTCTTTGGTTCCAGTCAATGTATTGGTGATTGTGCAAATGGAAACTTTCTAGGCATAGTTGAGCTCCTCAGCAGATATGACCCACTTTTATCAGAGCATGTTAAACGTGTTCGAGAATCGCAAGAGAGTCAAAAGAGCATGCAAGTCCATTATCTCTCCACACGCATACAAAATGAGTTTATTGAGCTATGTGGGTCATTCGTACAAACAACAATTCTTGATGAGATTTGAAATGCCAAGTATTTTTCAATCATTGTTGATGCCACTCCAGATTGTTCTCACAAGGAACAGACTACTATGGTTATTCGATATGTTAAGATTGTAGACAGCTCAAAAATTTCAATTGAAGAAAGGTTTATTTTGTTTGATAATTGCACGAGAAAAACTGGAACAGAAATTGCTGCTCGAGTACTAGCAATTCTAGAAGGTATTAAGTTAGATTTTCAAATCTGCATTGGTCAAGCCTATGACTATGGATCTAATATGGCAGGGAAGTACAAAGGTGTACAAGCAGTTCTGCTTGAGCATAATTCAAACTGTATTTTCTCCAGCTGTGGAAACCACACATTAAACCTTGTAGGTGTTGACTGTGCTGAATCATGCAAGGAGGCAATTACTTACTTTGGAACTGTTCAGCAAATGTACAATCTCTTCAATAGCAGTCCACAAAGGTGGGAAATTCTGAAGCAATATCTTCCTGTTTCACTGCATGGGATGTCCAAAACTAGATGGTCTGCACGGATTGATGATGTCCAACCAGTTGTGCAGCATTTGAATTCAGTGAGAAAGGCTTTAAACGAGCTTGAATCTCTCAATCTCACTGCACAGGCTGGAACTGAACTTCAGTCTATTCAGAAGCACATGTCCAAATTTGAATGCATTCTGATGTCATCTTTGTGGATGAAGCTACTTACAATGATCCACCAAACTAATCTGGTAATTGAAGCACGCAATGCTACGCTTGATGTTGAGAGGGATAACATTGAAAGTCTTATCAATGACATTCAGCAGATTCATGAACAATGGGATGCAATCCTGACTGAGTCCAAATTAGTAGCACAGAATATTGGCATTTCATCTGAGTTCTCCATCAGTCGCAACTTACCTACTGAATCTGCTGCCGAGCAGCATTATAGGGTCAATGTCTTCCTTGTCATCATTGGCTCTATTCAATCAGGTCTTACACGTCGATTTGAGTCACTGCGACTAATTTGTATCCTTTTTGGGTTTCTTTGGCAGTTCACAGACTGAGTAATGAAGATCTACTTTCTGCAGCTGAACAATTTCAGCACCAGTACAACAAAGAAATCTCAAAAGATCTCAGTGACGAGGTCATCTTCCTCAAACGAATATATTCCACAAACTTTAAATTGGATTGCAAGCCAAAGGAATTGCTTCGAGAAATACTCGAATTTGGACTCTCTGGGTGTTTCCTAATATCACAATTGCATTGCGTTTTTTTGTCAGTTTGCCTGCATCAGTGGCTTCAGGTGAACGCACCTTCAACCTGTTGAAGCAGGTAAAGAACTATCACTGTTCAACTATGGAACAAGAGCATTTGAATGGGCTCGCCATGCTTAATATCAACTGTGACATTGCACGAAAGCTAGATTTTTACTCAATAATTAGTGCCTTTGCACAGAAAAAGGCTAGAAAAGCATTTGTTAAATAAAAAAATATTCAAATTATGTCTGTCTTTTTTTGGTGCCTTATTTTGTTTTCATGTGTCGTCATTTTTTATTTTTTATTATGGTTAGGGACCTCAAAAGCTGGAAGTAGCCTGGACCTCTGAGAGGGCCTGAGTATAGGTATGAATTTATATCATAAAGTACAGCTTTAATTATTATTAAAGTATGTATATAAATGCATCCAATTAAAATGCCACATTGATTTTAGATATGCCCTGCACTTTAATAATTCAGGATTCCTTGTGTTTTGTTTTGTCTATTTATGCCTTCTGAAACCTCTGAGATGGAAAAAAAAACAGTTTAATTCATTAGGGATATTAGGTTATCAGAAATATTTGTTTAGGGAGATGTCCCTACCAATTAACGAAGTTCTGCTGTAGTGGATTTGAAATAAATGGGTGAGTTTAAAACAATGGCTGAAATTATTAGATTTTACTTTCTGTTTGTGGCCATGTGCTTCCAAGGAAAAGCTAAACTGCTAGAATGTCTGGAGGCAGTCTACCACCAAAAAATAAGTAGGCCATGGTGTACCTGGGCCTGATTTTCAGAAGTGCTAAGCATTCCCGCTCCTGTGGAAACCAGTGGAGCTGTGGGCGTCCAACACTTCAGGCCACAATGTGTTAAAGCATGATTGAACTCCCTTTGAGATTCCCATTAAATGATATTTTAGGCATCATGTATTTTATTGTCATTTTTCCTTTGCCAAATTCTCTTTCAGGAATAAAAGTAAATGTTTCTGATTTCAAGGAACAAGAGTGGCTTTTTCCAGAAACCACGGCTAATTTTGATCAGTTGTTAATCCAGTACCGTGGGTTTTGTGCTCACACACTTGCTGAAAAAGATGGCCTCCTCCTCCCAGGTGTGTTCTGTATTGTTATTAATATTATTATTTGTATTATTGGTACCTAGAGTTAAATTTTTTCTTACTGTAAATATGCATACGTTAGCAAAAAAGTACATTTAAAGACATATACAATGTGTAGTTCCTTCTGTGCCAGCATGCAAACTAGAATAATTAATTGAACACTTTTGCACTTTATACCTAACATATAGTTCTAATAATCCTCTGTGTTTTTGAGTGTTTGTGAAATTATAATTAGTGTTCATATAACCATATGTTCTGGACTTGGCTATGTTGTTCATATGTTTTGTCCCAGCAACCTCTCCAGCTCAAATATGTCTCTACCTAAGTTCCCTCTAAGCTGCGCAGCCGTGTGGCTGCACAGCTGCCTATTAAGCACTGCGCAGGTGCTCAGGGCTGTGGCAGGGAGAGATACCTCTCCACAAGCCCCGGACCTGCCATGATGCCGCTCCCTGAACCCAGCCCAGCCCCGGACTTGCTGTGGCCGGGGGACAGATGCCCCGGCCCCAACCCAGCCTGGCCGGGACCTGCCATGGCCGGGGGAGAGGCGCCTCTTCCCCCAGCCCAGGTGCTGCTGCGGGGACAGAGAGCTGAGGGAACATGTGGACAAGGGGGATCCAGTGGACATAGTGTACTTAGATTTCCAGAAAGCCTTTGACAAGGTCCCTCACCAAAAGCTCTTACGTAAATTAAGCTGTCATGGGATAAAAGGGAAGGTCCTTTTGTGGATTGAGAACTGGTTAAAGGACAGGGAACAAAGGGTAGGAATTAATGGTAAATTCTCAGAATGGAGAGGGATAACTAGTGGTGTTCCTCAAGGGTCAGTCCTCGGACCAATCCTATTCAACTTATTCATAAATGATCTGGAGAAAGGGGTAAACAGTGAGGTGGCAAAGTTTGCAGATGATACTAAACTGCTCAAGATAGTTAAGACTAAAGCAGACTGTGAAGAACTTCAAAAAGATCTCACAAAACTAAGTGATTGGGCAATAAAATGGCAAATGAAATTTAATGTGGATAAATGTAAAGTAATGCACATTGGAAAAAATAACCCCAACTATACATACAATATGATGGGGGCTAATTTAGCTACAACGAATCAGGAAAAAGATCTTGGAGTCATCGTGGATAGTTCTCTGAAGATGTCCACGCAGTGTGCAGAGGCGGTCAAAAAAGCAAACAGGATGTTAGGAATCATTAAAAAGGGGATAGAGAATAAGACTGAGAATATATTATTGCCCTTATATAAATCGATGGTA
>QXTE01000020.1:1414232-1468511 GCA_003942145.1 Platysternon megacephalum | reverse complement strand
GGGGGGACATGATAGAGGTATATAAAATCATGAGTGATGTGGAGAAAGTGGATAAGGAAAAGTTATTTACTTATTCCCATAATACAAGAACTAGGGGTCACCAAATGAAATTAATAGGCAGCAGGTTTAAAACAAATAAAAGGAAGTTCTTCTTCACGCAGCGCACAGTCAACTTGTGGAACTCCTTACCTGAGGAGGTTGTGAAGGCTAGGACTATAACAGCGTTTAAAAGAGAACTGGATAAATTCATGGTGGTTAAGTCCATTAATGGCTATTAGCCAGGATGGGTAAGGAATGGTGTCCCTAGCCTCTGTTTGTCAGAGGGTGGAGATGGATGGCAGGAAAGAGATCACTTGATCATTGCCTGTTAGGTTCACTCCCTCTGGGGCACCTGGCATTGGCCACTGTCGGTAGACAGGATACTGGGCTAGATGGACCTTTGGTCTGACCCGGTACGGCCGTTCTTATGTTATGTTCTAAACCCCTCTCCCCAGCCCCACCCCAGATTCCGCACCACCAGCCGGAGCCCTCACACCCCAGCTCTCTGGCCCAGCCCTGAGCCTCTCCCACACTCTGAACCGCTCGGCCTCACCCCGCCACATGAATTTTGTTATGTGTATCAATATGGAGGCGATATGTCACATATCACCTCCATATTGGTGCACATAACAAAATTCATTCCACACATGGGTGGGAAAAATTAGAGGGAACACTGGCTCTACTTGCTCATCTCTTTTGGCAATACTTAGTAATCCTGTTATTTCTTTTGGTTTTGTTTTGTTTTTTGGGGGGGAATGGGGACGAAATAGCACTGTTTGTAGCAGTAAAAACAGGACTTCTTTAATGGTAGTTCAACTTCCTGACCTACTTAGTATTGTCCTTTGGCATAAAAGAGTAATTAAATTACAATCAATCTTCCACAGGAAATGTGCAGGGCAGACATTTGCAGATATGTGCAATATAAATGAAAGGGAACATATTTTATATTAACTTGATTGATATGGATGATAAAGTCTGAGTAGTCTTTCTGGTTGTAATTTAAGCATGATCCAGACTATAATAATATCTAGCTCTTATGTAGCACTTTTCACCAGTAAATTTCAAAGTGCTTTACAAAGGCAGTAGATATCGTTATCCCTCCTGGGGAACTGGGTGTAAGATGGTCATCATCAGTTCTGATGGTTTGTAGAGGCTGACTTTCACTGTATCTGATTCTACTGTGTAATGGAGAGGATTTCTTAATTTTGAAAAAGGTTTAGATTGTAGGTTCTATTACAATTCCAAAAGCGATGGAGTAAGAGCTGGTTAAGGGAAATGTATAATCGTGATTATAGGAGCCTTGTGTGTTGAATGATTTATTGGTTCACTCTTGTTTTTGTTTTATTTGTTAGGAAATCCTGCTATTGGAATTTTGAAACATAAGGAGAAATATTACACTTTCAGTGCCAAGGAATCAGCATATGTTTTTGCCCAAAACCCAGATATGTTCATTCAATTGATTGGAGAAAAAGCAAAAGAATGTGCTGAACTTATTCAGCTGCTTGAGCTTCATCATCAGTTTGAATCCCTTGCTCCTTATTCACAGGTATTCACTGCTTGCATCCCCTGTTGAATAGGTGATGTGACACTAACCTATCTGTCCTTTTGATTCACTGAAAAGTGCTGGGACCTGGCCAATCTGGAATTAGTGGGACATAGAAAAAATGTGTTTTATGGAGAGAATACTTTGTCTGAGGACATATGTAATCCTCTACCCAGCAAAGAGAGTACAGTATGTGGGGATCCAGCAGATCCTACTCTTTGGTGTACAGGTGAGAGGCATCACCTGTGGGAAATTGTTCACCCTTAAACTCTATATGTGGGAGGGGCAGGGCCATGGAAATTCAGTGGTGGCAGCATTCTCCCATCTTCAGTCCAGAGAAATTCTGTGGATGATGTTTCCTGTTCCCCCTTTGTAGGAATCGTTTGTGTAAGGGAGGAGAGGGCCCTGTGTAATTAAGCATTGTAGATGAATATGAGAAACTTGGTCAGCACAAGTTGGAGACCCTTTGTCCATCCCTGTATATTGTAATAGGGAAAAAATGTCATTTGCGGAGAAAAATCATAGATGATATTTTTTAAATTATATTTTTAGCATATGGGTGTTAACATTGGTGTCCTGGACAAATTCCAACTTGGACAACTGCATTGTGCTTTTTAAATTCCCCCTGCAGTTTCAGTTAGATATTGTATTCTTCATTTAATTGTCCTGTGTATTGTTAAACAGGTGCTAGGCTTTACCCCAGAGGTAGCTACTTTTCAGCAACCCCTGCATAAATTTTGTACAGTAACTCCTCACTTAAAGTCGTCCCGGTTAACGTCGTTTCGTTATGTTGCTGATCAATTAGAGAACATGTTTGTTTAAAAAGTTGCGCAATACTCCCTGTAGTAGGGCAGCTGCCCCACTCCAAGGTAAAAGGGATTAAGAGCAGCTCAGGGAGCTGGCGAGGTAGTTGGACCTAGGTGTGGCTGGCTTAATCAGGCCACAGCTGGCCTGGATAAAAGGGCTGTGGGGCCAGGAGACAGAGAAATCTCACTCTAGCACTGGAGTGAGAAGGGCTAGCTGCCTGGGAGCAAGATACCTGAAGCGGAGCAGTGCTGGGGAAGGGCAAAGGGAGCTCGGGAGCTCCAGCCTGGTAAACCCCCAGGCTGCAGGCCTTGGTGAAGGCCTCCGAAAGGTTCTGGCTACAGAGGGGTAGCCCGGGGATAGGCCAAGGCAGCAGGTCCTACCCCCTTGCCAATGATGAGTGGCCATTATAGACTTCAGTCTGCCCCAGGGAAGGGGCTAGATGATGTCTGGAAGTAGCCACTGAGGCAAGGCGGGCTTAGAGGGTTAGGGGTTCCCCTGGAAGAGGAGACCCAGAGCGTGGAGGTACTGCTGGGGCAGAACCCTGAAGTAAAGGGGCACCGAAGTCCGTGAGGGACATGGGGGGCCTGAGGCAGGTGAGCCACCGGCCAGCAGAGGGCACTCTAAGGCTGGAAAAGAGCTAATTCCCAGGACGATCAGCAGGAGGTGCCGCACTGCTGAGTCTGCGCGCTGTTACACTCCCTTATAACGTTGTTTGGCAGCCAACTGCTTTGTCCACTGCTTGCAGAAAGAGCAGCCCGTAGGAGCTAGCTGGTGGGGGCTTGGAACCAGGGTGGACTGGCAGCCCCCCATCAGCTCCCCACTCCCCTAAGTTCCCTGTGCAGCAGCCGCCCAGCAGGCTATCAATTGCCGGGCAGTTCAGCTGTCCCTCCTCCCACTGCCATGTGCTGCTCCTGCCCTCTGCCTTGGAGCTGCTCCCGGGAGCATCCTGCTTGCTGTGCAGAGGTGGGGGGAAGAGGGGTGCTAATGTCAGGGTGTCCCTCTCCTCCCGCTCCTGCCCCCTGCTCCTGTACTTTATCTCCACAGAACAATGGGGGAACATGACAGGGCTCAGGACCGAGGGAGCTTGCTGGCAGCAGCTCCTGTCTCAACTTGCTGATCTACTTAAAAGGGCAACATACTTAGAGTGGGGTCAGCGTACTTAAAGGGGCAATGCGCATCTCTCTCTCACACACATGGTGTGTGTCGCTGTCTGCCATGCTGTCTGCCTTGTAGAGTGTGAGGCTACATTAACAACAATGTGTTAACCCTTGAGGGCTCAGCTGAGTGCTAGTTCATGACTTCACCACCTCAACCAAGCTTCACAATCATCATTGCTGTGTACAATATTAAATTGTTTGTTTAAAACTTATACTGTGTATATACACACACACACACACAGTCTTTTGTCTGGCAAATTTTTTTTTCTTGGAACCTAACCCCCCCTATTTACATTAATTCTTATGGGGAAATTGGATTCGCTTAACATCGTTTAGCTTAAAGTAGCATTTTTTCAGGAACATAACTACAATGTTAAGCGAGGAGTTACTGCATCTTAGTTTAAATCTGTAAAGTATTTTAGGATCCTCTGGAATGACAGATACTATATGAACATAAGATGATTATTAACTACTAGTTACTAATAGACTTTTATATTTTGTATTCAAGTCTTTAAAGCTTTCAGTATTCTCAGATTCCTGTTTGTTTAAAAAAATACTGTGCTGGTCTACATGTCATTTTTTCCCCCCATGTGACTTATGGATTCTCCTAATAAATACCTATATCTTCATCCAGGTCAGAAGTGGAGACAAACGTTCAATGAAACCAATTACCAAATGCGACAGCAGTACTCAGACTGACACCCATATATTGCCTCCAACTATTGTGAAGTCCTATGAGTGGAACGAATGGGAACTGAGGAGAAAAGCCATAAAATTGGTTTGTATCAGTATTATCTGGAAGATTAAGCCTTTTTAAAATTTGGCATGTTTGGCAGGAGGTCAGACTAGATTATCATAATTATTATCCCTTCTGGCTTTAAAATCTATGAAGAGACAAGTTCCTGTAATCATTTCTGTTTGATCTTATTTCACTATATTTCATATTCCTATTTCAAAAGCTTCCCCCCCCCCCTAAACTTTTTTTAATTTTTTTTATTTGAGCAATATTTTCCTGGCTAGATCCATTGGTTCTAAAGTCTCAGGCACTCTTTTAAGTTGTAAGATTCTTTCAAATAATAGTGAATTTTTAGGGTACTACTCTGTACTAAAACAGCTTAACTAATATAGACAGCTTAACCATTTGGAAGTAATGTGCTATTATATCTTACCTTTGTAGTACAATGATACAAAAAGGGCTAAGATGATAAAAAAAGTTACTGCAAATGAAGCTGTATACATTAATAAATGTAATACCACCAAGTCACAAGGAAAAAAAGTTGTAGTAACTGTAGTAAAGTGTGGGTAAAAACACCACTAAGAGATTATAAAACTATAGAGAGTGAGTTGAAGAAAATATGCTGCATGATTGTATAGATGAGAGAATCTGTAATAACGGTCCCTTGTATATGAAAATGTGTATTGAGCTTTTTCGTGGCTTTTGAAGTCTGATTTCAGACATCCAATGAAATGTGCATATTTTATAACACTCAGTTGAGTATTCTGGCCAATAACAAATTAACTGACTGCCAGGTTTGCTCACAGCAACATTAACTTACTATCAATTTGCGGGCCTGATCCTGCAATGAGTTCTGCTTGAGTAGACCTATGTGGAAGTCGCTGAAGGATTGGGGCCTTAATTTGTTTCATAGTAAATTATTTTTCACTTTGTCCCAACTCCTTCCATGTTGACTTACATCATCCAGTTTGCAATTTTTGTGTGCATATTTTGCACAGGACCAATTCCGAGCGTAAGATAGCACAGCAACAAAATAAATACATTTTGTGTTGGATGTAGAATGTTGAGGCAGGTTTTTGAGGTATCGTTACTTAATCTGTAGAAGTATATGGCCTGCTGTTAGAAATTGCAGGTATATCCTTAATGTTTTGGCTGTAAATTTAAAAAAACACACCCCAAACAATAAGTGCCTTTCAAATAAGATTCTTTTTTCTTACAGTGTGCACTGCATACTATGGTTTCAATTGTTAGATTCATGCAACATTGGGGTAATATTCTCATCTTAAATCTACGGGGGGAGGGATAGCTCAGTGGTTTGAGCATTGGCCTGCTAAACCCAGGGTTGTGAGTTCAATCCTTGAGGGGGCCACTTAGGGATCTGGGGCAAAATTGGTCCTGCTAGTGAAGGCAGGGGGCTGGGCTCAATGACCCATCGGGGTCCCTTCCAGCTCTATGAGATAGGTATATCTCTATTATTATTATTACACAGATCTCATCTCTGCTATTCTGCTCATCTACCTGCCATGAATTCTGCCTAAGTCATGTAGGGAGAGCAGACTATCAGAGTAAAGATCCACTTTGTGGAACTGAAAATGGNTCTATTATTATTATTACACAGAAGATCTCATCTCTGCTATTCTGCTCATCTACCTGCCATGAATTCTGCATAAGTCATGTAGGGAGAGCAGACTATCAGAGTAAAGATCCACTTTGTGGAACTGAAAATGGAATTTTATCCTTCTTGATTATCCATCAGTTTGTGTAGTTTGTTACTGTTCTCCCTCCTAGCATTATCCTTGATGGCAACTATAAGACCTTTGTTTCCCAAATTGTATTTTGGGACCTTTGTTTTAAATTGTATTTTAAAATATAGAAACATCAACTCAAATCCATTAGAGCAGTAGACACAGACATTACCTCCACATTATATGTTACCCTGTTACCGAGGGTTTTTAGAACCCAAAGCAGCGGTAGCTTAATTGTTTTATTTTAGGCAGTGTTAGGAATAAATTATTGGGAACACAGCTGAGAGATTGATATAAGTAAGCATGCTTTTATTTAAAACTACTGTTTATTAGTTTTAAGCACATATAAACATAAGCAATAGGTTTAGAACATTTAAAATAATTATTTAAAATTCGAGATGGTGTTGAGTAATTAGTAGCAGGTCAGCGATGGCCGGTTGCTTTTTTGCCAAGAGTAAGGTGTTAGGAAAAAGTTTTTCAGGATAGCTTTAGAGAACAGTTTTAAAGTACTTTTTTTTAATTTAGCATGTTAGTACTAGGAATATAACAACCAACGCCAGCTGAAACATTAGAATTACCACAATTGGATGTAAGGCCAGATTAAGAATCCCGGTTACGATGGGGGAACATCCCAACAATGTCTTTTACCAATTGTGTTTTGATTTTTTGCTAGCCCTTTTAATTACTTGTTTAATTTTGTTAGTAGCATGGTGGATGGTAATCATGACCTTGCATGCCTTTTGCCTAGCAACTTGCAAATAATTTTTAAATAGGGATGCTTAAATAACATTTTTATAACAATTAAATTTATTTTCATGGGTACAGGCATTGCATTAGAGTATAAGGTGTATTTTATATTTAATTATCTGTATTTTAATTTAGGCACTTGAAATTTAAAATTACATTTTTAATAGCCACAATGTGATAAAAACATTTATTTTTATGGTAATTATGGATTATATTGTCCACATAATTAATTGTGAGCAAAGGGCATTAACATTTAATGCAAATATAACTAATACCCACAAAAACAATTACAGATTTATTTGCAAAGGGATTTATGGCAAAATGGCATTTTTTGTGTTATTTTAAAATATATATGTTGTTGTCATAAAGCATTTTTCGTACATTTATATTTAATTTTAGGTTTTTTAAACAGGGTTTTAATGTTATTGTTTTTTGTGTGGGGGCTTTTTATGGCCCATATTTTATCATTTATGGGTTTTATTACTATTTGATTAATATTGAGGCCTACGGCCATAATAGGAAAACTTTTATATTTGCTTTTGACATTAATAAAACAAATGTAGTATTTTTTTTTAAATGTTTGATTATAAGTAAAATTTATTATTATTATTTTATTATTATTTTATTAGGATTGCAATTTTTTTTTAGTTTGGGTGGAACTTTTTTAAATAATACTTTTAATTTTTAATGGGAGTATATCATACCATTTCAAATTTATTTTTTACCATATTGATAATATACATTTGTATTTGCATGCATGCCAGGGCCAAGGAAACATTACTTAAGGGCACCAAAACCTGCAGGAGGTAGAGGTGGTCCTTTTTTGGGGATTGCTTAATTCCAAAATAACAACCCATGTTATGGTTTGTTTCATACAGTCCGACAATAACAACTTTATGCCATGTGATTTATATCCTTTTACATCAATGCTAATATTAACAGTTCACTGGAAGGGGGAACAAACAGACAGTTGATTTTAAAGTCCTGGCTCTACAGTATAAAGAATTCACAAAAAGCTTTTTTGTAGCCTTTTCCACAAAGGTTGCCACAGCAGATTGGTGCTAAAATGACATATTCCACAGTTATGGATTTGTGAAACCTTGCGGCCGTACATGTAAAAGAGAAAAATATGCATCATTGTAATCTATAACACTTCCATTTCAGAGAAAAATTATATTTAAGAATAAAATCTTTCTTATTCTGATTCTGTTTTCATATTTAGGCTAATTTGCGTAGGAAATTAACTCACTCAGTGCAGACTAATCTCAGTCATATGAGAAGAGATAACTCCACCCAAGTGTATCTGCTAAAGGATTTTGGCACACAGACTAAACTTGACAACTCTAGCAACGTACCCAGGCCACAGATTTTCCTGGCAGGTCTCCGAGGAGGATCAACCCCAACTACTTGTATGGTCAAAGTGAACTTAACCAGAGCAGTTGATGAAACCTAAATGAAGTTTAAAAGGAGACATACTGAAGTATAGTACATGTTTTAAAAAAAATCCAAATAGATTTCTGAAGTAATGTATAGTAAGCTGAATTCTATGTCCATTGATTCAAAGAGTTGTTGTTACACTCCATGGTTTCTGTTAGGAACAGCTAAATGGCATTAAGTGATAGTGATTATAAAAATCCTGAAACATCCAATTTAAAAAAAGTAGAATCCAGGCATGGCTGTAAATTCTGAATTAAACTGGCATTTCTATGGAAGTGTGTGTTTTTGGAATCCTTTAATGTTTTAATACCCTGAGTGCACATCATAACACTACCCTTAAGAGCCTTGTCTTTGAAGTTTGATTATATTGTAAGAAGAATAACTGTTATGAGAGACCAAGGGCTAGATTCACAAAGGGACTTAGGCGTTGCAACACTATGCCTGGGTGCCTTGTTGCCTAGTGGAATTCTCAGCTCTGAGTTAGATGTCTGCCCAGGCTCCCCAGGCGTTGTACGGGGAGAGTTAGGTGCCAAAGAAAGAGATTCTCAGAAGCCAGTAAGCCGAGCCATCTAAATTAGCCAGAAATGAAATGCAGAGGGAAGGGAGAGGGTGTAGGTCCAGATTCTCAGAGGTATTTAGGTCCCTAGCTCCCATTGATAAGGGCCTTAGGTTCTGAACTGAAGCACCTCCCTCTGCTCTGCATTCTCAGCCATGACCTTTGGAGTTAGGCGACTAAACCAGGTCAGTCCTTTTTCACGAAAAATGAAAGAGAGAGATTCTGTTGCTCCATGATAGCCCAGTGGTTAGGGCACTGATCTGGGAGACTCGGATTCAAATCCTTCCTTTGCCTGATTTGGAGCAGGAACTTGAACCAAGGTGGCCCAGGTGAGTGCCCTGACTACCAGGTTATTGAGTATTCTGGGCTGGGCCTCTATCCAGCTCTTCTGGTGAAGCTTTTTCACTTTGTATAAATAATTAAATATTCACCGGGCTAGAGACTGACTCTGTCACCCAGTTGTTAGGGCACTCACCTGGGATGTCAGAGAATGACATTCAAATCTGTGCTCCAAATTGGGCATAGTGGGGATTTAAACCTACATCTTCCACATCCCTGGTGAGGGCCCTCACCATTGGGCTATTGGGTATTCTGAGAGACACTTTCTCTCTTGCTGCCTTTTTTGTATGTGCTGGGCCCAAACCTGTAGATGTGCAGAGGAAGGTCTAGTTTGAGAATCTTGCTTTTGGGCCACCAAAGCTTTCTCTTGTACTAGGGCTCCAAGTTGCTCAATAGCAGTATGGTGGCGTCAGGACATAGGTGGTTTTGTGCATGCCACTGTCAGAAATTTAGGTGCCATGGAGATTTAGGTGCCTATGGGATTAGGTGGCAGCTGAGCAGTGATATTGAGAATGTTAGTGGTGTCTAAATGGTAGATTTAGGTGACTAAAGTGGCAGATGGGTGCCTAAGTGCCTTTGTAAATCTGACCCCAATCCTCCAATTCTTGCACAAACAAAACTCTCATTGACATGAAGTAATATTAACTAGAGGAAAATCATCTGAACCCTTTGTCTATAATCTTCCCTTTCTTGGTAGAATCACTGAGAATGAAATGATAAATTGGCTCCAGCAGTACCAGATCAGCCAGTGTGCTTGACAGAGAATCAGAGATGGTAGTGTGCACCCTGACAGCTATTACACCAGTTTTCTAGGAATTCTAGCTTTCTAAGAGTTTTCTGTATTCAGTGACTAAATAGTAGTGAGCACACTAAAAATGACTAGATAGTTGTAGACTTCATTGTAGCCTTTCAAAATTCTACTTTCCTGGTAACTTTTTGATTTTTACATCCAAGTAAAATATCCTTTGGGTTTTTTTTCCCATCATGGTTAGGGCAGGCTAGTAGAATATGTGCCTGGTCTGGCAAATCAAATGCTCCTGGTAATTTTACAATTGAATGAAAATTTGTCTTTAATGTATGAGTCAAGATGCAACAACGTCTTAACAATGTATAAGGGTGAAGAAACAGAAAAACACTTCTCAAGAACGTTGGGGCTGATTGATGTTTAGCTCCTGTAAAATGTGTTGGGGTATGTGATTGTACAAAACCATGCTAAGTTTTGCTCTATCCTTTTGTTCATGTGCTGCATTCAGCTCCATCTGTAATGCTGGGCCATATAGGGAATAATCTTTTTAGAAATGTGTGATGCTGGCAGACCAGGTGCCAGCTCATGCCAAGGCCCCTAGGCCTCAAATGAACACTGACAAATGCATAGACTTTATGAAATGCTTGTAGGATGCTGCATGTATTAATCTCACTTATAATATTTGTATTCCATTTTATATTATACTGAGTGTTTGCATTGCAACCCACTGTAACTGTGTAAATCACCAAACAGGAAAGAAGCATTAACTAATGTAAAATGCTGGCTTTCTACAGAAGGTGTTAAGTCCTGTCCACCAAATAAGCCATTGTGAAACATCAAAGAACAAAGACGTTGCATTCTTGTCCACCCCCACCCACCCCCATTAAGAGGAGACTTTCATATGAACTCATGCCATGAGTTTGAACTCTGGGAGCATAGGGGTCGACTAAAAAATTAGTGGGTGCTTAGCACCCACCAGCAGCCACCTTCCCCCTCCTGCCCACTGGCGGCCCCACCGATCAACTCTTCCCTCTCCCTCCCAGCACCTCCCACCCGCCGCAATCAGCTGTTCCACGGCGTGCAGGAGGTGCTGCGGGGGAGAGGGAGGAGCAGGGAAGGGGCACACTCCGGGGAGGGGGCAGAACTGTGCAGAAAGAGATGGGGCGGGGGTGGGGGCTTGGGAGAAGAGATGGGGCAGGGCCTGGGGCAGGAAGAGGCAGGGTGGGGGTGGGAGTTTGGGGAAAGGGGTCAGATTGAGGTGGGGTCTGGGGTGGAGAGGGGGGTTGAGCACCCCCAGGGCCTGGAAGAAGCTGGCACCTTTGGCTGGGAGGAAGGGAATAAAAATCCCTGACAAGAAGAAACTGGATCTCTATGCTACTTGGATTTTGGGAGGGCAAGATTTCTAAGCATAAGGAAGGGATCCCCATCTGCTTTGCCTGTGTTAGCCATAGCAGACAGAGCTTGCATATTAAAGCAGCTTCTATTACCTTTTGGAGCCTAAGACAATAACTCATTTGTGTGTGTATGTTAATTGTTTTATCTTTGCAAATAGCTATAATTTTTTTGTCTTATTTAACAATTCTTTAGTCAGTTTATTATAGGCTTGCCTGCAAGTGTTGTCTTTAGTATAAGATCTACAGTGCAACTGACCTGTGGTAAGTAGGTTGACCATACGTCCCTGTTTTGGCCAGGACAGTCCCTTTTTTAAGCCCTGTCCTGGCTGTCCCGACTTTTTTGGCAGAAGTGGGCATTTGTTCCATTTGCTCTTGCCAGCTTGATCAGTTGGGAGGAGCAAACAGAACAAATGCCCACTTTTGTCAAAAAAGTGGGGTGCGGAGGAATGTGTGGGGAGTGAGCAGTAATGTCAGCCCCGCACTGTGGGGGAGGCAGGGCTCGGGTGGGGGGCAGGCAGGGCTTGGGTAAGCAGTGACGCCAACCCCAGCCTTGCACAGGAAGGCAGGGCTTGGGCGAGCAGCGTAGCCAGCCCTGCATGGGGAGGGGGGAGGGCTCAGGTTAGTCCCACGCAGTGTTATGTTTTCCCTTTGGGAAATATGGTCACCCTAGGGGTAAATGACTGGTCTTTGGGGATTGGGAGTAACCTTGTGATTTTTGGAGTAAGGGACCATCTGTCAGAAAGGCAAGCTTCCCTAAGTGGCAAGATAAGAGGACTGTCTGTGACTCCACGGTTAGGCTGTTATAGTGCCTGAGAAGTTTACATTTGATACCTGGTTGGTGAAGTCTAAGTATAGAACTCACAACCAGTTTGGGGTTTGTGCCCTGCTTCTTGACGGTCTGCCCTGAGGATGGCACTCATGCTCTTTAGCCAGTCCAGACAGCTTGACATAATGACTTGGAGGGATTCAAATAGCGGGGCCTAGAGAGCTCCTTAGTGTCCTTCAAATACAAGGTAATTAACTAGGCTGTTGCCACACAGACATGGTTGCACTTAAAACCCATATTAACTCTCTTTCCACTTAACTAGATTGAAAGTTAGATCAAAGGTACCTTGCCTATGTTTTTAAAGAAGAATGGGGCAAACCCATGTGAGGCACTTAATAAAATTAAAAAGAAAAGAAAAGAAAATGAAAAAACTGCCTGAGGGTGGAATAGCTTATGAATATATTCTCTCCTCTTTTCTTGCAGCCCCAAACCTCTTTTAGCCATTACCATAGTGTGCTTGTCTAAGGCTGGCTGTGCATGTTGCTTCCTTCTCTGTATGTTCTCATGTGTGCTTCTCCCCCACAAACTTAGCCAAAACAATACCCAGTGAAGCCCTCCACCCAGTTAGCTCAAATCCTGTGTGGACTCTGATATGCCTTTGTTTTAAGTGGGGACTGCCATAAAGGAGATTAACTGTTTCTATTTTAAATGAAGGGTTGCGGTTCCACCCACCGGCTTCAATGTTTTTTGCAACTCACAACACTGCATATTTTATTTTTCTTTAATCTGCACAATGGTAAATTACCTGGGTCCTGATTTTCAGGATGCTGAGCACCTGTAGGTCTCATTAACTTTAGTTGATGTTCAGCATCTCTGAAAACCAGCCACCTAATGCCTACATAGTCTGCAATTTTTATTTTAGTGCTCAGTAACACTGCAGTAAAGAGACACTAGCAAATGAACAGGCACAAGAAGGGCCAAGACTAGAAGAAGATGGTAAATAAGTAGATTATAACTGTCAGGTTTACCTCAGGTGGTGTTGACGTATTAAAATGTCAGTCTCCAATTAACTCATCTCACCTCCACAGCTGATAGAGATGTAGCGATTTCTGACTTCTTAGTCCAACGGTCCCCAAACTTTTGAGGGTTGCGCCCCCCCCCCCCGTTCGCGTCCTGCTGCCCCCCCCCCGGAGCTGGGAGCAGGGACAGTGCACCGGGGCAGGGGGCAGACAGGGTAAGGGGGACGAGGCTGGGGGCGGGAGTGAGGCCTGGAGCAGAGCCGTGCTGAGGCTAGGGCCGGGGCCAGGAGCCGGGGACGTGACCGGAGCAGAGCTGGGGGTGGGGAGGTGCTCCCTCCCCACCCCTGTGGGGGCTGGCCTGGGTCCCGCCATGCCTCCCCTGGATGTTTCTCCATGCCCTGCTGGGGGGTACACCCCACACTTTGGGGACCTGTGTCTTAGTCCCACATCTATCATGTCAGAGTGCTTTGATCTTCTCTGCCCCTGGCACAACTCTTATCTTAAAAATTCTAATAATCCTTTTTATTTGTGGCTCATTCTGATGCCATTCCTAATTTAAGAACTGAAACTGTGAATACAATAAGTAATATCAGATTGTAAAGTAATAATATGGCACTGTCAAATCCTTTTATGCCAAGAAAAATCAGCATATCTTTAATTTACCAATTCTGACAAGAAATGGTTGGCCTTAATTATAACCTACAACAAAAATCTATAGCTCTTTCCCTTCTATGGATTCTTCTCTTGGAGAGGGTAGGAGCGGCAGTTATGATGTTCTTTACTATGCTGGTGCTGAAACTTTACACAGACCGAGGTGGGGTTTTGTGATCCTTAACTATTTATAAATTTATTTGAGCATAAGCTTTCGTGGGCTACAGCCCACTTCATCGGATGCATAGAATGGAACACACAGAAAGAAGATATTTATACATACAGAGAACATGAAAAGGTTCTGTATGTATAAGTATCTTCTTTCTGTGTGTTCCATTCTATGCATCCGATGAAGTGGGCTGTAGCCCACGAAAGCTTATGCTCAAATAAATTTGTTAGTCTCTAAGGTGCCACAAGTACTCCTGTTCTTTTTGCGGATACAGACTAACACGGCTGCTACTCTGAAACTTAACTATTTATAAATCACTTTGAAATCCTCAAAGAAAATACTCTATTTAGCGCTGACCCAGCTTCCATCCTTACTGGGGCCGTCCAACCCACTGAAGTCAACAGAAAGTGCAAATTATCACAATTGCCATGAACTCAGAACATGAGATCAGAAGTTGCAGTTCTTCTGTGATGCATTTTGGGACATCTTCAGCGACGTTGGCATGGCCAGGTCTTTCTGTGCATCACCACTGGAAAATAAATTATACCAGTTGGCATCCATTCTGAAAACTGGCCAAGCCATAATTGGTCTAGCAAATCTGAACATGTGACAACTGAATAATAAACATTAAAAATAAATTCAAAATACAGTTTATTTGCTATTTCATTTATTCCTGAATATCAGTTAGGAATAGGAGTTGCATACTTCAGCTGTGTACAGTTTGTGTTCAAGCGTTTATACTTATTTGGAGACCAGCAAAAATTAATTTAAATTCAAATGCTTATGGTTGAGGAAACACCCAAAGGGCAGTTTCACAACCAAATTCCTGTGATGCTCATAAAAACAGGTTTTTAATTCCAAAAGCCCAGATAAGGATTTTTAATCAAGAAACTGTCCTGGATAAAAATTGTGTTTATTTATACGTACATAATAGTCTTTAGAACCTTTAAACAGGAATGTCTTTACATAGGCCCCAATCCTCCTCTCAAATAAGTAAATGGCAAAGCTCTTATTGACTTTAATTGGAGTATGATCATGTGCCCAATTAAATTTTTTTTAAATATCCAGTATGCCCACATCTTTGTTATTGTAGGGCTGCTCATCAGGGCTGGGAATATAGATTAATTTAATCTTTTCACTCATATTCATGTAAGTACAACCCTGAAATGTGGGATTGTACTAAGTATGTGGGACAGAACTAGTGGTATGTTCGAACTGTGTGTCAAAATGTGCAAGAAGGGGGGAAATAGGGGTATGCTTCCAAGCTCCTTCCACTTGAGATGGTGCTCTCAATGGATTGTACAGATGTTCAGAATATGATCATGCAGTCTTTGCTGAGTTCTTTGGCCTGGACTCCCTTTCAGTCATGTTCATATGGAGATCTTTGGTGGGGCTCAGATGCCATGCAGGGCTGCTTAGGCTTGTGTGATGAATTGGGGCTGTATCTGTGCAATATATAAATTCTGAATGATATTGTAAAGGTGTATTATGAAAAACTACTGTATTATGAGTGCCTATATGTTTATGGATCCAGGGCCTGCAGCATGTACACCCCAGACAGATGCCAAGGGAAATATTTAAGGTTAATGACAGTGCTTAGACCTCACAAAGGTTATACAAAAAAAGCAGCTGCATCCTTATAAAAATAGTTTAGCTGTTTCCTCTGGAGGAGCAATGGAAAGTAACCAGGAGGAAAACAAAACAGGCCAGATGACCAGGAGTGGCTAAAAATAAACACACAGGAGCCAGACAGGAAGAGGGAGTGTGTGGGGAAAGAGAGAGCACGATCACAGAATCTGGGTAAGAGGGATCCAGAAGAGAGAGACCATCCAGCATGTAGTAGCCTTAGGGGGTCCCAGTCCACTTTTGTGAGACCAGATGTCCCTAAGGATTTTGGATAACCCAAGGGACTTGGACCCCTGCCCCAGGGGTGTAGCTAAAATTGTGCAAATGATGTAGTTGCACCAGGGTTACATGGCTATGGAGGCCCTACCAGACAGAGCAGCATTCCAGTGTAGTGGGTCGCTACACCACTCATTCAAATTGGACCTGGCTGGAAGTTCTCAGGGCAGTGGGTGAGGGACTGGGGGGCAAGTTTTAGGTGGACTATGGGGTGAATGGGGAGTGTTTGGGGAACTATGGGGTGAGGGGTTGGGGGTGAGTGGGACACATTGGGGTGGTAGGTTGGGGATAAGCAAAAGTTTAGATTTTGGAATCGGGAAGGGGCCCCCTAACCTATTCTTGCATTAGGGCCCTAGGGCCTTGTTACACCACTGCCCTGCCCAGAGAATGTGCTGAAGTGATGAGGAAACTGAGGTAGAGACATTGCATTTAGTGCTTATTTTGTATGAACTGTACTCGCCTGTGCTTTACATGATTAATACCTTTATGCTCTTCTATATTTAGACTGTACAAAGTGTGTATGTGTGTGAGAGAGATTTTTTTCACAACTACTGTATGCTCCTGAGAAAGTTAAACTATGATAGAAGCTCCACACCTTTTGGGTGGAGTCCTGTGAAAGGGGTTTGTTAACTGGGGTATCTTTAGGGAGGGAGTGCTGGGCTTAAGGCAGGTGGATCAAGGAGACCCATTTCTGAAAAGAGTCCGTGCCCAGGAAATGTGATAGAGAAGGCCAATGGAGGAACCAATGCAGCAACCTGCTGAGGCTTCAGAAACTTAACAGGAGACGCAGAGCACTCAGGGGATGCAGAGCACAGACTCTTGGATTCCCCTCACAGCAGGTGAAGTGCATGAGTAGGAGGGAATGCTCACTAGGATCTGTGACACCTTGGTATCTTTTTGACTGGTGTTACTGATGGGGAATAAATGTTGGTACCCATTAAAAATAATCCCCCAAACCCATCCATGTGTGATGCCAAAATGAGCTGTCACTCAAAGTAAATTTTATAGATTGATTATATTTACCTCCTTTCTTTGATAAGCAGTTAACTAGTTAACATTGATCAAGTATAATAATTGATAGCCCCAAATAATATTAATGGGGAAGTTCATATTTCCCAGAGTTGTTATTTTAGGCTCTCTGCAAACAAGCAGATGTCACTGCGTCAGTTACTCAGTTCACATTTTCAGGTTTTCCTAGCGACCACAAAATGAAAGCTGAGATTCTGGAGGACCGGAAAGCAGTTTGAGAGATGTGCTGATAGGTTGTACCACTACATACTGCCCAGATTGATCCCTGATTCCAACTATCAGGCACTAGGAACAGAATTTTTGTGCAACTTCTTGCTTTTAAAAAAAATTCAAATTGAGCCCAAACCTAGAAGTATTCAGATAATAGACTTCAAACATGTGTTTTCAGTAGGGTTGTCGATTAATCGCAGTTAACTCACACGATTAACTCAAAAAAATCAATTGCGATTAAAAAATTAATCATGATTAATCTCACTTTTAATCGCATTGTTAAACATTAGAATACCAATTGAAATTTATTAAATATTTTTGGATGTTTTTCTACATTTTCAAATATATTGATTTCAATTACAACACAGAATACAAAGTGTACAGTGCTCACTTTATATTATTATTTTTAATACAAATTTTTGCACTGTAAAAATGATAAACAAAGAAATGGTATTTTTCAAGTCACCTCATACAAATACTGTTGTCATTCTTTTTATCATGAAAGTGCAACTTACAAATGTAGATTTTTTTTTGTTACATAACTGCACTCAAAAACAAAACAATGTAAAACTTTAGAGCCTACAAGTCCACTCAGTCCTACTTCTTGGTCAGCCAAAAGCTAAGACAAACAAGTATGTTTACATTTACAGGACATAATGCTGCCTGCTTCTTCTTTACAATGTTACCTGAAAGTGAGAACAGGCGTTTGCATGGCACTTTTGTAGCTGGCATTGCAAGGTATTTATGTGCCAGATATGCTAAACATTCTTATGCCCCTTCATGCTTCGGCCACCATTCCAGAGGACATGCTTCCATGCAGATGATGCTCTTTAAAAAAAAAAAAAAAAAAAGCATTAATTGGATTTGTGACTGAACTCTTTGGGGGAGAATTGTATGTCTCCTGCTCTGTTTTACCTGCGTTCTACCATATATTTCATGTTCTAGCAGTCTGGGATGATGACCCAGCACATGTTGTTCATTTTAAGAACACTGTCACTGCAGACTTGACAAAACACAAAGAAGGTACCAGTGTGACATTTCTAAAGATAGCTACAGCACTCGACCCAAGGTTTAAGAATCTGAAGCGCCTTCCAAAATCTGATCAGGACAAGGTGTGGAACATGCTTTCAGAAGTCTTAAAAGAGCAACACTCTGATGTGGAAACTACAGAACCCGAACCACCAAAAAAGAAAATCAACCTTCTGCTAGTGGCATCTGACTGAGATGATAAAAATTAATATATGTCGGTTGGCGTGCGGAAGCCCTGGGGGCGGGGCGAACTGACTGGCCCCGAGAGCCGCCGCCGCGCAAAGCTAAGGGGAACGGGGACACTAAGCGCAGACAGGCCTCGGGCTCTATGGTGACGCAGTTGAACGGGCCGCTCATGCCGACCCTCGCCGCTCTCTATGGTACCTGGGAGGAGCGGAGGGGGTGGCGCCCGATTGCCGGCTCGGGTCCCACAATCTCGCCAGTTTAAGCTGCGGACACCATGGCGCCTCCGAAAGGTGAGAGACTCGGTACGGGGGAGGAGGACGGGACAGCTCCCTTCTCCGCGCGAGACAGATCCGGGGCGCCGCCTGTCTCCCCCCCCCCTCCCCCCAGTGGGAGCTGCCCGTCCCGCAGAGGCTGCCGCGGGCGCGACTAATTATTGGGGCGCGGGGGGGGAGTCGCGACTGGGCACCCTCCCGCCCCCCGACACGGTGCAGGTGCATCAGGGGCCCGGCTGCGGCGGGAAGGGGGATTAATGGGGGGGAGAGGGGCGGGCAGTGTGTGTGTGGGTAGAGGGGGGTGTGGGCGGGCGGGATTGGGTCAGGTTATGGGGGGCAGGGGAAGGGGTTAATAGGGGCGGCGGGAGGAGGGGATTAATGAGCTGGGTCGGGCTGTCGGGGCGCCAGGGAGACACGTTAATGAGGGATGGGGCGGGCAATGGGGGAGGAATGGGGGGCAAAGGTCAGGGCGTTATGGGGGGAAAGGGAAAGCTATGGGTGTCGGATGAGGGTTAATGGGTGGGGGGCACAGATATAAAGGGTCGTTATTGACTTAAAACTAACATTTTCTTTTATTTACTGCCAGCCTTTGAATAGTAAACATTTTCAAATGTACTCTTCATACTTGGGTTGTTGTAGCTGTTTTGCATTTTTCAGTGTAGACAATGAAACTAAACTGGTTGATTTCCCTTTTTGGTCCTGGGCACTTGCATGTTTTCAATAAAACTCTAATATTGTCATGGAAACTTTCTGTTTGTACCTTGTAAATCATCTGGTTGTTGTAAAATCTAAATGTGGGTCCTAAAGCCAGTTGATAGTGCCCTTTGAAATTGCATAGGGAAGTATATGAGTTTTTATCTCTCCAAGGATATAGTTAATTTACATGATTGCAGCAGCGGGATGTGTGAGTTTATCATCACTCCCTTAAAACAAACAAACTGAGGTACAGGATTAATCAGATCATTATTATGATCAGTTCACTTGCAGTGAACATAGAACACTCATTCAGTAATTAACAGAGAACAATACATTTGTATAGATCAAACTATATTTTTTCAAAATAATGGAAGCAAATTAAAATCTAGAAGCTGTAGAGTGCACAATGCAATTTTACTAAAGTTTGTCAGCCAGGGTACCTACATATATGCACTGTGTCCTCCATTACAACATATCACATTTCAGAAACCTGCAGAGAGGTATTACAGAAGGTTTTATTTTTTAGTAATAATATGTAACTCTTTTATAGTGCATTTCATCAGTAGATCTCAAAGCACTTTACAGAGGAGGTCAGTATCATTATGTTATGGGCCAGATTCTGCCCTGCTTGTGTTGAACAGTATCTTAATGCAATAAGCAGGACTACTTGTGTAACTCTGACAGACCAGGGTCTGTTGGTGTTACAAGTTGGGGCTCCTCCAGGGTTTCAACTGGGAAGACTCTGAAGCTCGGGATGCGCTTCCTCAGCTAGGGGAAGTATGTAACCCACACACCTTCTGGGAGTGGTGTTCTGTCTCACCTAGTGGCACTGAGACCACTTAAAGAGAGAGATTAAATGAGTCTGCTCGCCTCTACAGCCTTAGCTAACAGCCAGTTGGTCTTTAGCTCCAGAGGTCCCTGGTTCAGTTCTGCCCGACGACGACTGGGGTCTGTTGGCATTACACTTGCAGAATAAGATATCGCTCAACCTGAGCAAATATGGCAAATCTAGTTGTAAAACATTACTAGATGATGTGTTAATGCAATGGCTAAGAGTTCTAGAGCCATTTCTGAACCACTGGAAAGTTTTAGATTCTGGACTTTTCAAAGGTGCCATGCAAAATATGGCATTAAAATACTACTTGAGAAATTCTTTTAACTAAACATAGATTTGAATCAAATCAAACCAAAATGGCAGAAAGGGGAAATAATGCTGCCACAGAAATTGTAAAAATGATCAGAAAGAGAGTACAGGAGGACATTTTCTCTTAAACCTTCAGTATTGACGTACTGTGTTGGAAAACCAAAACCATTTGTTTTTATATGATTCTAATTTTTATGTTTTAATGTTGTCAATTATAATTCACATATACAGTTAAAAAGTCTTTCCAACACTACTTTGGTTGCAGTGAGCTATTACTGTTAGTACATTCTAACAGGAAATTCCAGGATCATGGAAAGGTCATCTCCTCCTCCGCCCCTTCTCCCAAATAGCTTTCTTGGTCTACCATAGAGAGACTGGAAGAGTACTGCAAACAATAATGCTGTGTTTGCATAAGGAAATGTGAGGAGCATAAAACACAAAAAACCCTCTTTTTCGACTGGAGAGACTGAGCCTGGGTCAAATTCATCCCAGCTGTTACTCCATTGAGGGCAGTGAAATCAATCTGTCAGTTTCACGGGGTTAAAACTTCTTCAGAATTAGTAGTAGTACCTGATCCTCTTCACTGCCAGAATTGAACTGCATGTGTAAAAACAAGGATAACATCACTTTTTACAACTAACAAAGAGCTGTCTCACATCTTTATAATAACCGTTAGAAAAGAATTAGTATTGGCTTGTTTGATCAGACAGCTTTAGAAATTATATTTTTAGAGTTGTGTGCTGCATTATTACGATGTAGTATAAACACAGGACTTTGCATGTACTTCATATGTAACGGATACAGTTAGGTGTTTAGATCCAAAATTTGACATATTTTAAAACTCTTTTAATCTGGTAAGGCATATCCTTTGGATTTAAAATTTTAAAACTCTCTCTCCACGCTGTCGCCAAATAATGTTAAAAATAGAAAAGCCATTCTGTGTGTAGCTCAGTAACCTGTTTGGCCTGTTGTTGCAGACAGGTAGTCAGTCACCCAGCTTGCATGGGAGTTAATTTACAAATCCCTCTTGCAGAGGTGTGCTGATTCCAGTTTAGGGATGTTATTACACAAACAAGGAAATCACGTTCAGTGTCATTGTGTCTTCCGTTATGAGAGCTATCCTGCATTTTTGCCATGTTCCTGACCTCATCCTGCCACACTGGCAATTGGTCCTATAGTGTACTTAGTGTTTACCAAGGGAAGCTTTCTATATTCCTCTTAGCACCCACGCTGTGGTGCATGTGGCAACCCCCACAGCAGTGCCTTGGCTGCTTCTGCCTGCCAATAAATACTTGCTTCTACTCATTTACCTAGCACCGCGGATACTATTTTCTGCAGAAGCTCGAGAGTCTGATTTGGCTAGAATGAGGGGAACATTGGTAGTCAGACACAAAGCAGAAAGCATGTCTTCTGAACTCATTTATATTCTTGCCCACTCCAGTAATTTATTTCATATACTAGAAGGTCTGTGGATCTCACAGGAGTAATTCATAAAAAAAAAAAAGTCAAAACTGGGGGCTTTTGTTTCTGTACACTGTGTTGTAGTGTACTATGCTGCTGTTTGTACATGTTGCCCTGTTTGTGCACAGAGCTGCCCCCAGGTGAAGGCATGGACCACCTCTTTGTTACCCCACATAACCATTACTCCCACCTTCTCTGATCAACTGTCACGTTCCCGCCACCACAGAACCTTTGGACTACAGCATTGCATCTGGTTCTCACAGGGCCCGCTGATGATTGAACCTGATGATATTTTGAACAAAAACAGCTCTAATTCATGCTTGTAGCTGTTTCAATGACTTCACACTTACCCTAGACTTTGAAGTGAGACACGGACAGAGTGACAATCCTGGAATCTTAGTATATAGATGTACTATTTACTTCCTGTCCCATTACTATAGTAATGGAACCCCTCCTTTTGTACTATCACCAGAACAGTATATGAGAGGGTTGGGAAATAAACTTCCATTTATAACTGACTTTCCTGGATTGATCCTATTGTCATTTATTTGCTCTTCTTTTCTTTTCTGCTCCCATCTCAATTTTTAGTACATCTTAAACCTGCCATTTTTGCCGCTTTGTGCAGAGCCTTTTGCTGTTGCTACTCTGAGAGTCTGGTCAACTTTCTCCTCATTATGCAGAGAACTAGTTATAGCTCACAGCAAGTGGTCGTACACAAGTTATAGAGACAAGAAGATAACAGTGAAATATAGATTACTGCTTAGGTAAATACCAGTGTATGATTATACTCTTTTTAGAGCAATGGAGTTCTTTGGTAAAGGAACCCCTTGAAATCAAACATAGCTGGACATTCCTTTCTCAGATAGAATCTTTGAGGTTCCAATTTAGAATTCTTAGATACTGCAGTGGAATTGTAGTGGGACTACTGTGTGCTACTACAGTGCATTTGAGACTGCGCTACTACTTTACAATGCTTGGTTGTGTTCTTAGTTTAGAATGAGGAACATACTGAGTTGCTGTAAGTATACTAGCAAGTTGCTCTTTGTCTGTTTCATGTTCCTTACTGAGCTATATTTTTTCTTTCAGAGAATGTCAGTTTACTGTTTAAATTGTACTGCTTGACGGTGATGACCCTGGTGGCAGCAACGTACACTGTAGCTTTACGATACACGAGAATAGCAGAAACAGAACTCTACTTTGCAACCACAGCTGTGTGCATCACAGAAGTTATCAAGTTATTCCTAAGTGTGGGTATTTTGGCCAAGTAAGTATGAGTGCTAACCACTACTGGAACTGCATTCTCACTCTTCTTCACACACACATGCAGATATGCGTACACGCACGGACATGAGAGTCTCAGCTAGCTCTCTTTTTATATGCCTTACTTGTGAAGCTGGGCAGGAGTGGCATTGTAAAATAATTTTAGTTTAAAGCATTTCAGAGCTTGTGAACTTTTTTCTAAATCGCTTCTGTAAACCTCACAATATGCAGGTGTGTCCATTTGCATTTTTTTAAATTTATGTGCTTTGGAGTAGGTTCAAAATAGATTAGCTGCAAAATACTGAGTCTTCAGAGTTCAGCATAGATGGGGGCGTGGCTTTTTCCAGACGTGTGTATGTGTAAAAATCTAGTATTCCCACTAATAACATTCTTCAAAGTAATTCCACAAAAATCTTAATATTTCTACTAGGGGTGGAAGATATAATGGTTAAATCCACACTGAAGAATTATGGGAATTTTAAGAGCCTCTGCAGTCTAGCCTTCAGATCAGCACCAGGTACAAAAAAGCTGAGTGTGTTGGGGAGGTGGTCTGTCACTGCAGTTTCTTCCCTTCTTCCTGTGACATCTAGATTCCAAGGTCAAAAGAGACCCTGCTGTTCATCTAGTCTGACCTCCCGCATAACACAAGCCACAGAACTTTCCCAAAATAATTCCTAGAGCAGAGCTTTTACAAAAATATTCAATCTTGATTTAAAAATCGTGAGTGATGGAGAATCCACCATTACCCTGGGGAAATTGTTCCAGTGGTTAATTACTTTCACTGTTAAAAATTTACACCTTATTTCCATTATAAATTTGTCTAGTGTCAACTTCTAGCCAGTGGATTGTTATATTTTCTCTGCTAGATTGAAGAGCCCCATTATTAAATATTTATTCCCCATGTAGATATTTATAGACTGTAATCAAGTCACCCCTTAACATTCTCTTTGTTAAATTAAATAGATTGAGCTTCTTGAGTCTATGACTATAAGGCATGTTTTCTAATCCTTTAATCATTCTTGCGGCTCTTCTCTGAACCTTCTCCAATTTATCAACATTGTTCTAGAATTGTGGGCACCAGAACCGGGTACAGTATTCAAGCAGCAGTCGCACCAGTGCCAAATACAGAGATAAAATAACTCCTCTACTCCTTGAGATTCCTGTTACTGCATCCCAGGAGCGCATTAGCTCTTTTCGCCACAGTGTCACATTAGGGGCTCATGTTCAGCTGATTACCACCACAGCCCCCAAATCTTTGCAACCTCTTTAGTGTGCAAAAGAAACGCAGCTGGTATATAAACTCAGTGTTATCTCAAGATAACTGAGATTTGCTTACATTTCAGTTTCTGTTAATTTAAAAGATCCAGCAAAAGTTTTTTTTGTTTTTTGTTAATAAACATGTAGTATCTGCAGTAATACTAGCTTGAATTAAAATTTATAATGTTTATTAATGCTGATGCTTCAGTGTATAACCTGATCACCCAATGGATTCAGAAAGCAATCTGCTCCCTTGGTGCAAGGTGTGAATTTTGTGCCTTTGTCTGAAGCAGCTTTTGCTGATCACTGTTAAAGTACAGGACACCAAATAAGATAAACCAGGGTTCTGTTCCAAAATCGAATTTATGTAATTAAGTACCCTTGCTGTAGTTCTCTACTGTTTACATTTTCGGCGTTGTATGTTCAAGTATGAAATGTTACTTTAAGCTTTGAATAAATGACTGCCTTTTGAAATGGAGACTTATTATAGTTAAAGCTGTGTAATTATTTACTTTGCCGATAATTATGGGAATAAAATGAACCTGGCGTACTCCTGGCCACTAAATTCTGAATTAGTAATTTGTTCAGATTCCCACATGATTTATAGCTTCTTAGAGTTTGGACTCAAAAAGCCAAAGTGACTCGCATTCTAGTTTTATTTGGGATTACATATTTTGAACAAGTAAATACATACATATTGCAAGCTTGATTATCATTTATATCTCTCACATATCCAGTCCCATGAAAAACACAGAATAAGTTTCCAAGATAAATGTACAAAAGCATCAAGAACGTTGAATTAGAGCCAAAGCACTTTATTTACTTTCTCTTATGTGCCTTGGTTTTGCAGTATGTGTGATTAAGATCTGTTGTGAGATCTTTGTACTCCTTGTGCCAGTGTTGTGAGTGAAGGATGAAGTTTCTTTATTAACTTTTAATTTTGACACTTTTTGTGGGTTTAAATCTATCTAGGTGTGCCCACATTGTCTAATTTAACTTTAAATTACAATGTCTAATTCAGAATATTTTTGTTTTTTTATTTCCTCCTGCCCAACTCAAATAAGAAGTCTCACAGAAGGGCTGCATATCTGAGGCCATAATATTCAAATATAATCAAATATTGAGTGTGAATAATCAAAACAATTGCTCCTGTTCTCCAAAACGAGAGTAGGAGTGGTGTTTAAAGGGGCATCATTTATTTTTCATTACTGAAATTCCATGCCAAATGTTAGAAGTACACAAAAACTCTGTTGTTTAACCACCAGGCCCCTGCTGCCATGCTTCCCCATCACGAAACATTTCTCAGGCACCTCACACTAAGATTAAGAGAAGTTCCTACTCTTTAATACAATCGGGATAGAACAGATGGAGGAAAGGGGAAACGTAACAAGCAAAATGACAGTTTGGCATGTGTCTTGTTAAGTTGTTAATTACGTTTCAGTAGTCTGTCCATTACACTTACCCAGTATTTCAGTTGAGTTTATTTTTTTCTGTGTATAAATAGTAACTATTTCAGCCTCTGGCTGCATGTATATAAACTAGAAAACACCTATCCAATGAAACAGAACTAAATCGAGAGAATGTCAGCTAAATGAAACTGAAGTGTCTTCTAACTATGAAAGAAAGTATGGTCAGCTGTAATAAGTATGTTGTGCTCCCTTCCTCTTAACACAAAATCCTGGCATGTGAGGTCATTTGGGGTGTGTGTGTGAGTGTGTAAGATTTCTCCTAAATTATAAAGCAAACGGCAATATTTTTTTTCTTGTAGTGAAGTGGTTGGTACTCACAAGAGATCCTTCCTTTAAGTGGGATGGTTTGTTTAATCATTTACATCAGTAACTTTGCTGAAATACAACCAGTGTCTAATTTTGGTTCATCATATTACTGCTATAATTTAACTTTGAGTGACCAGCCAAGCAATATACTATCCTTTGGACCTGATCATTCATGCTTAAGTACATTATTTTGTAATAGTACAGTACTGTATTAGAATTGAACAAAGGTAGGTGCAGTTCTATCCATTTTTTTTCTTATTTAACAGCCTGCCTTTAACAAACAAAATGTGTGATATATTGCGGGATACCATCGTATAAAAGGTCAGGCTTTTGTGGTATTTTTCCACATTTATTCTAACAGTTAAACTTTACTGTAAACAGAGTATAGTTAATGTAGATAATTCTTTTGAAACAGAAATCTTCTTCCTGGTCTGGATCATACAGTGCCAGGCAATGTGATGTGCTGTTTGAGGAATAATACCAAGAAACCTCCTATTACATTAGATGCTCATGTAATGTTTTGTGCCACAGTATAAACTTGCTGCGTGGTGCTGAGCTGCCGCATCCATTCCTGTGCCTTTGGCACCACAGCTCTGCCTAGAACACTGCTTGCCCATCGTAGTATTTGGAGAGGCAGAGTACAGGTACAGGAGGGAAAAGGTGCTCTCCAGTTCTGATTAAGGGCTTGTCTAGGAAGGTTAATCTGAATTAATTTAAATGTAAATTTAAAGCAGATTAATTAAACAGCACTAAACCCCGTGTGGACACTTTTATTCAGATTAAAGTGGCCTTAATTTGGGTTATCTTAATTCACTTTGTAAGTTACACCAGAAGTGGGACAACTCAGAATCAGAAGAGTGCAAGGGTAGGTTAAAGCCACAGTAGCCCCTCCTTCCCCTGGGCTGAGAGTTCTGTGCTGAACCTCTTAAAGGCACAACCCAGAATCTCATCCAGAGGCTGCAGGGGATTTGGAAAATCACAAAAGAAATTTGAGATAAGTCCAATATTAGTAGCAAGAAAGAGCAACTCTTTGTCTTTCTGTGTGTATACTTCGCACTCTAAACAATGGGTTGAGCAACTAATGTTATTGAAACTCTCTGTAGGGCCAACCTGTTGCTGAGAATTCATGTGTTAATGCATCTGACCTTTATCATTCCAAAATCTGCTCCTGGCCCTTAATGGTTTGTACTTGCAGGGAACCAAATTGATTTTCAGTGTAATTGTTTTAATTAATCGAAGATCCCAACTGTTTATTAAAAGCATGTTTTTAAAGACCTTCCAAAGAACTCTGTTCAGGCATCTCACTGTAAATGAGTCATCAAATATAGTTGTGCTAAAACCTTTTATTTTGCAGAGAAACTGGAAGCCTGGGTAGGTTGATGACATCTTTAAGAGAAAATGTATTAGGCAGCCCTAAGGAATTGCTAAAATTAAGTGTTCCATCTGTGGTGTATGCGGTCCAAAACAACATGGCTTTCTTGGCTCTTAGCAATTTGGATGCAGCAGTCTACCAGGTAACTGGCATTATTATGGTTAGGAACCAAAACACAGAATCCCTATTTTTACTCATTTTTAGGTTGTAGTTTTGTCTGCCTTGTAACACTTTAGAATTTTTTAATTATTATTATTCAAGCACTGAAAAGTGCTCATTAAAAGATGCACATCAGGACAGACACTGAAAGACAAAATGCACTAGGAGGCCCAGAGGCAGGAGATGCTATATTTATCTTTCACCAGGAAATCTATTTTTTCTCTTATGATTGAGTGTCTTGAAGAAAAGACAAGTTTTTAGGAGGTATTTAAATAAGAGGATGGGGGGCCTGGTATGTGATGTAAGAAAATGCAATGACAGGAATCTTTGTAGGTTTACTGAACAGAGATTTACACATTTGTGTGAAAATTGGTGGTTGCATTAGTAATGGGGGGGAAATCCCATCTCTTGTAAACAGTGATTTATTATTGGCATCATGTGGCATTGTGTGTAGCCACACTTTAAAAATCTGATTACCACACACTTGCTAAATGCAAGTAAGAAGTGAAACCTGGAGCTCATCACATCAAGTAATACAATCTGTAATTCACAGTGCATATGAATAAGGCATGAATTTTGGTAAGTCCCTAAAACAGTCTTGCCATCTTCTATGTTTTTGTATTCAGTTAGAACCAAGTTTTGTTCAGTGTTATGTCACTTAGCACATTGCTGGAAGGTGCTTAAATACTGTGATGATGAGGGTGTTATAAGAACCTTTATAGAAGGGAATAATTCATGTGTAGTTTAAGTTGAAAAGTATAACCCTAATTATGTTTACTATTAAACTTTGAAACCATGTATTTAGATTTAATAGTGGAAGGAATGAGATTAAACCTTTGTTGTAAGTAAATTCCCCTCACAAACCTGTCTTATTGTTAAAATAACTCCATTTATTAATATAACCCTTATGCAAATTACATAAGAACAGAAATAACCCCCCATCCAAAAACTTAAAAATTAAAATATTTTGAAATAATGAGGTAAGTTACTCGTATAAAATATTCTACTATCCTTATCATATGTTAATCACAATATTGGTATGTAAAAATTCACCATATGCACTTCATAATCAACCATAGCTCTGACCCATAAAACAAATATGCACATCACTAATATTCTATATGAAAATACAGTAAGAAAATGCGAAGGTTGCAAAGTAAAGTACTTGAAAGTCGGGAAATACCAATTTTAAGTTTACCTTAAATTGTGCATATGTTAAAATACTCTAATTACACAAAAACATACTGTTGTTTCTACAGGATCCTAGCCTCTTTCAGTGCCCAAATTGGATGATGTGAAGTGAATGAAGAAGGGGTGCAGTATTTATGTTTAAATAACTTATTAAAACAGAGGTGAAGAGGGAGGTAGCACGCAGTACAATTGCAAGCTGTTAACCCAAATTTCAAAAAAATCACTGTAGTAAATAACTAAAATACTTTTATAAAAGTCAAATTCTTTGTAAATATTTTTATTCTCACTATTGCATGAATGCACCTCTGCCTCACTCACGGTACACTATCCAGCCTGAGCACTAAAAGCCAAGTTATGCTGTTACACCAGTGTAAATAAAAAGTAAACCCATTAACTGCCATGGAGTCATTCCAGATTCACATGGTTGTAATTGCAAATGAAATTTAGCCCAGAATGAGGCAGGGAATTAATATCTCTGAGTATGAAATACTATATGCTGATGTCAGTATATAGTGGAGTTCGGTATTCTATCCGTTGTGGTTTTAATGGAGTTCATGTAACCATATGCTATTTGCCGTTTTTTCCTTTTTTAGGTGACATATCAGTTGAAGATCCCATGCACAGCCTTATGTACGGTCTTAATGTTAAACCGTTCCCTCAGTAAATTGCAGTGGTTCTCAGTCTTTATGTTGTGTGGTGGAGTCACACTTGTTCAGTGGAAACCTGCTCAGGTTACAAAAGTACAGGTAAGCCGTATCACTTGGATACCTTTCCTGGACACTTCAGCAGAAACAGCAGGCTGCCTTGAGCTTCTCCACCTACCTATTTCACTCACTGTATGGTGGCTGTGGAATATTTGTAATAATGTGTGCCAGGTGCATCACAATTGTGTATCCATTTCCTTTTTGCAGACATGCTGTTTCACAATGTAAAATGTTAGTTTGATTGTCTAGTTCAAATTCAGTGGTCCCCAAACTGTGGAGTGCGCCCTCGTAGGGGTGTGTGGAGGAACGTTTGGGGGAGGGGCATGGTGGCCACCCAGCCCCATTCTGCCCCCAGCTCTGCTCCGTCCCCGGCTCCCAGCTGCGGCTCCACACCCAGCTCCTGGCTGCAACTATGCACCCAGCCCCACCCCCGACTACAGCCCTGGCCCCAGCTGCAGCCCCAGCATTGGCCCTAGCTCCCGGCTGGCTGCGGCCCCAGAACCACTCCTGTCCCAGCCTCGGCCCCTGGCCCTGACCGTGGCCCTGTTCCCAGCCCTGGCTCCCGACCGTGGCCTGCGGGTGGATTGGGGGACGAACAAGGGTAAGGGGGAGCACAAGAGAGAGAAAGTTTGGGGACCACTGCTTTCTTCTTCGAGAGATGTCCCTGTGGATGCTCCACTCCAGGTGATGGTGCGTCCCTGCGCCTTTGTTCTGAGAGTTTTGCAGCAGTGTCCGCATGGGTCACACACGTGCGACGCCTGGCTTGTGTGACGTTGGTGCTTCAAGTAGCTCACGCGTGACCCAGACTCCTCAGTTCCTTCTCAACTGTCCCCCACCTGTGACGTAGCTCAGCAATCCCGTTGAAAACCTTTGTTTCAAATAGATAAGTTTAGATAAATTAGTGAGTTAGGATAGTTTAGACAAGTTAAGTTTCAGTTATTAGTTATGTCTCCTATTTAAAAAAAATATATATATATTTTTTTTCCCATCCTTTAGTACAGTTACTATTAGGTTAGGAAGATGCATGGTTCACTAGGATTTAAAAGATGCACAACATGCAGAGAGGCGATACCTGTGTCAGATGGACACGCTCAGTGCGTCCATTGACTGGGGGAAACTCACATTCCTCAGAAATGTGCCCACTGTAACAAACTGAAGGCTAGGGCATGAAGGGATAGAGATCTGAGACTTAAACTCATCTTGATGGAGAAGTCCTTAAAACCAGCCTCCGACACGGGGCAGGAACCGTCTTCCTATCATAAGTCACCGGTCTCCTCACCACCAAGGTCCCCGAAGGCCAAAAAACCTGCAAAAAAAACCCGGCCATCCTCTTCACCCCATAGAGAGCAGACGAACACAAAACGGTCGCCAACCAAATCGCTCTCATTGGTGCCAGCTGCACCGCCGGGCATACTCCAGGCACCTCCAGTGCCGGCTGCATGGTGGCCACCGGTGGAACCCAGTGCACTGGTGCCAAGCTAACGGCTCTAAGCTGCCTGCCTCCACCACGGCACCATCGGCAGCTCCAAAGGAGACAGCACCGGCAACCACTCCTATCTCCATGCCACAGCCCAATGCTACTAGCGCAACGGTGCCGACACAAACTGCACCGGCTCAGCACACCGTACCCCCGATGCAATCGGCACCTTGTCCTCTGGCACCGAGGCTCTTGGCACCACAAGGATTTGTTGGTCTCCTGGACTCCCCTCTCCTAGGCACTGATGTCTCACCAGGGCCAGCGGTACCACACCAACATTTATCTTTGATAGCGTCACAGTTCTCGAGCGATGAAGATGAGGTTGAAGGAGTATTCTCCCCTTGCCATTCCTCCCCAATCAGGACACCTATGGCTACTGGACCCTGTGACCACGACCCTCATATGCTCACAACATGCCACCGTGGTACGGCCACCCATGGATGGCACCACCCATGCCCTATCCTGGTCATTGGCCATATTGGAATCCCTGGGGGGTCTTACAAATGATACTACAGCAGGTGCCACAGCCCACATAGGGAAGATGCCAGATCCCCACCTCCACCTTCAGAGACTGTAGTGACCGAGACACGGGATGAACCCATGGCAGAGCAGGAAGAGGACACTACTCCTGACACCTTGCCAACCAAGAACAATTAATCCTCCTCACCGGATGAGGCTATTATGCCTCCAACCACAGCAGATGACTTTACCCACATCCAAGACTTACTCAAAAGAGTGGCCAATGAGCTCAAAATTGCTCTGCAGGAAGTGCCGGAAACTCAACGTGAGCTAACAGATATTTTACAGAGGGGTAGCCGTGTTAGTCTGGATCTGTAAAAGCAGCAAAGAATCCTGTGGCACCTTATAGACTAACAGACATTTTGCAGCATGAGCTTTCATGGGTGAATACCCACTTCTTCGGATGCAAGCTTGTATTCACTCACGAAAGCTCATGCTGCAAAACGTCTGTTAGTCTATAAGGTGCCACAGGATTCTTAGATATTTTACAGACATCTTCCTTCTCCAAGATAGCCCCACTGATTGGCTATCATGGAACCCGCCAATACTGTGTGGCAAACTCCAGCCACCATACTTCCTACCTGCAAAAGGGTGGACTGAAAATATTATGTTCCCTCGAAGGGATTGGAATTTCTATTCATACACCCAGCACCCAACTCGCTGGTAGTGGAAGTGGCCAACCAAAGGGGCAAACAACAGCACTTTCGATCCACCCCCTTCAATAAAGAGAATAAGAGGTTGGACCTGTTCGCTGCAAAGTATACTCTTCATCCACGCTTCTATTCAGAGTGGCAAATTACATGGCACTACTTGCCAAATACAACCACAGGAACTATGGCAAATTTATGGACTTTATTAACAAGATCCCAGAGGAAAAGAGGCAACAATTTAAATCTCTGGCCTCTGAAGGACAGATGATTGCACACACGGCTCTACAGGCCTCACTAGATGCTGCTGACACGGCCGCCAGGTCCATCGCTACAGCTGTGGTCATGCAACGAGCCTGGTGGTTTAACTCCTCAGCATTCCCACGGGAGATACAAAATACAGTCGAAGATCTCCCCTTCAACGGAGAAAAATTGTTTGCAGCCAAAACCACTGAGGTACTGCACACTATGAAGGACTCGCGGGCCATTCTCCGGACCCTCGGCATTCATACACGTGCTACAAGAAGGAGACAATACAGGTATCAACCATATCAGAGGAATAGATACCCAACATACACACAGCAACACCAGAGGCCTTACGAACACCAACACCACCAACAATGACAGACAGACCACAACGACAGCTCCCTCCACCACCAGCGGCATCTCAACCTACTGCCTCTAATAAACAAATTTGAAGGCTTGGTCGAGGGTCTGGAAGACCTCTCCCACATTCCAGCACTTACACCATCCATCCATATATTTGGAGACAGTTTGCTCTCATTTTACCTGAAATGGGCTGCCATCACCATGGACAAATGGGCTTTAGAAATCATCCAAATGGGCTTATACCATTCCTTCCCTATCTATACTCTCCCACCCACCTCCCCTCCCCGTCCCTCTTCAGGGACCCCTCTCATGAACATTTGCTATGCCAAGAGGTAGATCATCTCCTCCAATTAGGGGCAGTGGAGATTGTTCCTGCACAACACGGTGGAAGGGATTTTACTCCCACTATTTTTAAACACAAAAGAAAAATGGGGATGGCGACCTATCCTCGATCTCAGGTGACTCAACAAGTTTGTGAGAAAGCAGCAGTTCAAGATGGTCACCTTAACAACAATAATACCGGTGCTGGAATAGGGGGACTGGTTTTCAGCCCTTGACCTGCAGGATGCTTATTTTAATGTTACGATACACCCTGCCCACAGGCATTTTCTGAGATTTACTTTGGACACAGACCACTATCAATTATAAGGTTTTACTTTTCGGCCTGTCAACAGCACCTCGCGTTTTCTCAAAGATCCTCACGGCAGTAATGGTGCATCTGAGAAAACAAGGAATAATAATATTTCCTTACCTGGATGACTGTCTCACACTCAATCAGATGCCATTCGCTCTACCCAGACGATGATGGATTGCTTCCAGAGTCTCCGTCTACAAATAAACAAAAAGAAATCAACAATAGAACCAGCTCAACAGTTAAAATTCATCGGCGCTTACCTCGACTCGGTGGTGGCGAAGGCTTCACTTCCACAAGACAGATTCAACATGATAAAGACACTCATATTCACAGTGTGGAACAGCCCACAGGTCACAGCCCACACATGCTTACAACTGTTGGGCCACATGGCAGCATGCACGTTTGTGGTCAAACACACACGCTTGCACGTGCGTTGCCTGCAAGGATGGCTAGCAACCATCTACAGACCAAACAAGCACAGGATAAATATACGATTAACAATGCCCCCCAAGGTCAAGGACTCACTAACCTGGTGGACTCAACCACACAACCTGTGCTTGGGAATCCCATTTACACAAGATCCTCCATCACACATGATCACAACGGATGGCTCCCTCATTGGGTGGGGAGCACACATGCAACATCGCACAGTTCAGGGATTATGGTCCACACCTGTGACAAGGCTACACATAAACCTGCTAGACCTTCGTGCCATCTGCAATGCTTGCGTCCACTTCCTACCATTCATAAGAAACCAAAACATAAGAGTAATGACCGACAACATCACTTTTATCTTTTACATAAACAGGCAGGGGGGGAGCCCAACCACACTCGCTATGTACCAAGGCTATGAGACTCTGGAATTGGTACATCCAACACAATGTTCATTTCTCGACTTCCTACCTACCTGGATGCCGGAACACCACAGCAGACGAACTCAGCAGATGTTTTCCCCACAACCATGAATGGGAATTCAACAACGTGATACTGGAACGCGTATTCCGAAAATGGGGCCACCCACAAATAGATTTATTCACGACTGCCCGCAACACCAAATGTCTGAAATTCTGCTCCAGAGCAGGTCTGGGGAAGCGATCGATGCGGGATGCGTTCCTGACCAGGTGAAACACAGACCTTCTCTATGCGTTCCACCAATACCAGTACTACCCAGAGTAATACAGAAAATAAGGACAACAAAGCCAGAGTCATGCTAATAGCCCCCACATGGCCAAGACAAGTGTGGTATCCATACATAACATGGATGTCGGCATCTGCCCCAATCACACTCCCTCTCTGGACGGACCTGTTAACACAACAAGAGGGCCAAATGCGACATCTGAACATAAAGTTGCTACATCTGAAGGCATGGCTCCTCTATGGTTCTCTAAAGATGAACTAAGTTGCTCTGAACAGGTCCAGAGGGTGCTACTCCACAGTAGAAAACATACTACACGTCGCACCCACCTACATAAGTGGAAGAGATTTACAGCATGGTGCACCACCAGACAAACCAATGTAACATCTGCACCTCTTCCATTGATATTAGACTATGTCCTGGAATTAAAACAATCCGCTCTCTCCATCAGCTCAATAAAGGTACACCTTGCGGCTATCACCGCCTTTCACCAAAACACCTTTCACTGACGACACTACAATCTTTGCTCACCCAATCACCAAGCAATTCCTCAGGGGCATCCAAACCATCTATCTGGATGAGAGACCACCCACACAACCCTGGGACTTAAACTTGGTCTTACCGGCCCTCACTCAGAAACTGTTCGAACCCTTAGCAAACTGCTCCCTACTGCACCTATCCATGAAAGTGACAATCCTAATAGCAATCACATCAGCTAGATGTGTGGGAGAAATCAGGGCGCTCATGGCAGATCCACCATACATGACCTTTTTTAAAGATAAAGTCACGTTATGCACCCATCCTAAATTTCTCCCCAAAGTCCTTCCACATTAATCAACCTATGCAGCTTCCAACTTTCTTTCCTAAACCACACGAGAATGCGTTCAAAGCTACGATGCACACCCTAGACGTTAGAGCACTAACCAAACCGAAACTCTTTATATCCATCGCAGAACTCTCTAAGGGTATTTCCATATCCATGTAGAGACTCTCTAAATGGATATCTGGATGCATTCACCTGTGCTATCAATTAAAAGGCGCACAACCTTCCGCGGGAATCAAGACACACTCTACTAGATCTATATCAGCGTTAGTAGAATTCCTAAACAATGTTCCACTTATAGACATAGGCAAAGCTGGGCTGAGCGGTATTATCAGCAATACCAACTCTGAAGCCCCTGCCATCCTAGGAGGTCACTGCTCTACAGTCACCTGGAGTGGCGCACTCACAGGGACATCTCTCTCAAAGAAGAGAAGGTTACTCACCTTGTGCAGTAACTGAGGTTCTTCGAGATGTGTCCCCCTGTGGGTGCTCCACTACCCACCCTCCTCCCCTCTACTTCCGAGTTTAAAGCAGACTCTGCGGTAGAGAAGGAACTGAGGAGTCTGTGTCGCACATGCGCTAGATGAAGCACCAACATCATGCGAGGCAGGCACTGCGCATGCACGACCCGTATGGGCAGTGCTGCAAAATTCTCCGAGCAAAGGCACAGGGACCCACCATCACCTGGAGTGGGGCACCCACAGGGGGACACATCTTGAAGAACCTCAGTTACTGCCCAAGGTGAGTAACCTCACACTGATTCAAACAGGCTTGTTGCTCTGCCACATCCTGTACTTTTTGGAAGAGAAGTGATTGCCACAATTAGCATAAATTACCACTATAGTAAATTCAACAGCATAGATAATATTGCAGCAGTTCACTTTTTCAGTAATTGGTGTTGAGTGTACTCTAGCAGTTGGAGCAAGGAACTGGGAATCAGTAATAATAATAATTGGCTTTTACATAGCACTTTACAAATGGAGGTAAGTATCATCCCCATTTTACAGATGGGGAAACCGAGGCACAGAGCGGTGAAGTGACTTGCCCCGTCACCTAGCAGGCCAGTGGCAGAGCCGGGAATAGAACACAAATCTCTTTAGTCCTAGTCCAGTGCTCTATCCACTAAACGGCTTCCAGAGAGCTGCATTTCATTCCTACTTCTACTGGTGTGTTGTCTTGTGTGACCATGAGCAAGTCACTTAAGCCAGCATCTTTAAAGTTGTGTGCTTAATGTTAGGTACCTAAATCCATACTTTAGGCAGATAAAGTGCCTTCCTTTACCGTGATCGTTGTAGGTGCTCTGTCCCTCTGAAAAGGTCACTTAAGTGCCTTCCTGTAGGCGTGCAAATTAAAAGACTAGCCATAACCATTCTAGTAAACTGAAATATAATGGCAATCTGCATACTGCTAATGCTTCCTCAAAAGGGAGTTAAGGGTTAATCTATAAAATACTTTAAGATCTGCAGATGAACTCTGTGAGTGTAAAAAGTTTACAAGATTAGAGGAAATAAAGAAACCTCATGTGACAGAAAAGCTGAGAGATAGGGCTGGTGGTTTGCCTTTGTAATTTGACTTGTGTGTCTCAGTACTTCTAACGTTAGTAAAATATACTTGGCAAATCAAACTCCATAGTGAAGCATCGGTGAATAGAGCTAGCTAAGCTGTAGGGCAGCTAAGAAACGGTTACTTACTGAAACTGTAACTCACTGTAACTAACCTAACACATTTTCATGTTGTAGTAAAATGCTAATATGTGGTGTTCTTAACAAATTGGCTTCTGGAAATAATTACTGTAAATTACTCTAGTGAAACAACTAACCTACTACCTGTTTTGTTTATGATTCATGTTGCAGATGGAGCAGAATCCATGGTTAGGGTTTGGCGCTATAGCTATTGCAGTATTATGTTCAGGATTTGCAGGTAAAACATTTCTGTATGCAGTTTGTTTTAAAAGAACAGGCCAGGACCTTTCATCATGGGGCAAACTAAAACCTCTCACATCTCTTACATTATTTAATTTAACTATACTTGTTGATTTACAAGACTGTTTGAGAGTTAAGCAAGGACTTCATCCTCTTCTGCACACATTTTCCTTCTATTTCCTGTGGTCGTAACACTGGATTTGTGACATCACAATACACCTCTACCCCTATATAACGCGACCCGATATAACACAAATTCGGATATAACGCGGTAAAGCAGTGCTCCGGGGGGGCGGGGCTGCACACTCCGGTGGATCAAAGCAAGGTCGATATAACGCGGTTTCACCTATAACACGGTAAGATTTTTTGGCTCCTGAGGACAGCGTTATATCGAGGTAGAGGTGTATTTAAATTGCAAAATATAGTGATGTTACAAACCCACGGTTTTGAGTTCAAGGCTGGCTTAGACAGGAGAGGTGGGCCTGTGAGAGGAAGAGCCCTTCTTCAAATATAAATATCTACAGTCACGCTAAAGGAAAACTAGAAAGTGACTTGCTTAGTACAGTTTTTTAAATAAAAACTCCTTTTCCAACTTTGCTTTGGTGTGAAAGCTCCCTTACGATTTAGAACAGAAGACACACATTCTTCCAGGTGTGGAATGGAATTCATTTCAATTTTTGTGCTGCTTCCGCCTCTGGAATAAGCCCTTCCTTAGTCCTGTGGGTGCAGTTGAAAGTCAATGAGATGCAGAAGGATCAGGTGTAATTTTAGATGGTCAGAGGAGAGGCAGGAAACATAGGCGAAATTCTATAAAAATAGAGTCTTTCCTTCTTGCTGCCTTTTATCCTTTCACCACTGCAGGAGCCAGAGAACTGGGAACAAGGGAGCTGCGGTTAAAGGATAATTGCAGTTGTTTTCTACTGCATAAGAATTTAAAAAGTTGTTTACAGGGTTCAGGAGGAATGCTTTCCTGGCTGTAAACTTACAGCTGGTGGAGTCATTTGTTGCAAATCATACTAGGGTTTTTTTTTTTTTTTCAGTTGAATAATTGGTCATGAACCAAGAGTTATCACTTCCAACCACTTCTAGTTCTCACCACATGAAGCTTCCTGTGAGGCTCCTCTGGTTGTCACATGTGCTTATTCTTATATTCATTGAAAACAAAATCCTTTTGAAAAAAGATCTTAGCAAAAGCAGCCTCATTTATAATACAGACCCCCAAAGTGCCTATCTAGGGCTCTAACAGCCTTCTCCAAAGGGTTAAAAATACAAATAAAAAATAAATTCAGCAGCTGTTCCTCAGCCTGAAACCAAAATGCTTTAATCAAGCCCAGCCAACATCCCCTTCCCCACCTACCCCAGCTATTACCATGCTATGCCGTTCCCTCCCCAGCAGCCTGTGTAAATACGTGGGCCTTGGCAGCCTACCCTGAAGGTCAACAAATTCAAACCATTTAGGACCAGAGTGGGGGAGGTTCAGAGTTGAGGACCCCTCTCTTCTGTAGCAAGAGGGCACCAGGATGAGGTACCTCCCCTGACCACAATTATTGCAGTGTAGCATAGGGAAAGATATGGGCAGATCTAAAGCCATTTGGGGCTTTAAAGGTTCAAAACAACCCTAAGTTCCACTCAGAAACCAATATGCAGTCACTGTAGATCCCAGTGCATTGGTATCATGTACTGCCAGTGAAAATAACCACTTAATGAGCTAGCTGATAGAGTTTGCATTAGCTTCAGTTTCAGGGCTGACCAGGTAGAGTGCATTGTGCTTGTCTAGCAAAGTCCACATCTGAAAAACAGGTGGAATCTCCTAGCCATATGAAGATGGAAAAAAGCTTTCTTTGAAACTATTGCTATTGTGATAATAGCAGCTGGGGATCCAGTGGGCCTATAAGAATGGTTTTGTCCAATGTAAATTGACAGAATACCTTTTAATAATTCCAATCTATATCAAGAATAGCTTCTCCTGAGTGCTGTCCACTCCATCACACCCAGCAATATTGCCCAGTTGATTTGTGCTTTTTGTGTGCAGTCAGATGTTTTGTACTAAATCTCAAGTATTACATCATTGGTCTGGAAAGCAGCCTCAGACAGTTGTGTTCTTCCGAGATGGTAACATTTATGGGTCATGTTGACATTGAAAGCAACTTGTTGAGCAGTTGATTAAAAAGTGAGTCAGACTTAGTTTTCCAACTGGCTGCAATGAATTATGTCTCAGTGGGCGGAAAGCAGAACAATGAGACCACTGTGAATTTAACAACTACTATATCAATCACAGACTTTGGTTTTTTTGCTCTGCTCTTACAGAATACATCTCTGCAATGATGTCCAATTTTCCTGTTTAATTTTTTGTATTTACACACATGCAGTTATAAATCTGCTCTGTAGCCTCTGTATGTCTCATACATACTTGCTGTTTTTTTAAATTCTGATGGTCTTAAACACTAATTATATTCTTCATCAGTAAACTAATAGTGTGGCCCTGAGAAGCTAAACAGCTCTAGCTCCCACTGACTTCAGGTGGCGTTGTGGGTGTCTAGCGCTGGTGAAAGTTATGCCCCTAATTTCTGTTATACAAGCACTTCCTCCTCTTCCCAGTTCTCTTCATTTACCCATCCCATCCTGGTTCAGTGGTGATGTGAAGGCAGCAACTAGGAATAAAGACAATATATAACAAATGGAAAAGGGAAAGAGAGAGCAGTCAGGATAAATTAGAAGTTCTGAAGCAAGAAAATTGATATGGGAAGCTAAAGACAGAAAAATCCATGGCTGTAAGGACAATAACAAATTTTGTCCACTATATCATGAGTAAAAGAAATCTTAACAATAGTATAGCCCATTACTAGGTGAAGATGCTAAAATTGTTCATGCAGCAAAAGCACAAGTGTTCAATAAATATTTCTGTTCTGTATTTGCAAAGCAGTAGGATAATGTACTCGTATCATGGATGATGAAATACTTTCCAAACTATTAGTAATTAAGGAGCATGTTAGATAACATCTACTAGGGATAAACATTTTAAAATGAGCAGACCTGGATAACTTGCACCCAAGAGTCTTGAACAAGTTGGTTGAGGAGCTCTCCAGCCCACTGATGTTAATTTTCAATAAATCTTGGAATACAAAGGAAATTTCACAAGACTGGAAGAGTTCTCATGTGCCAGTATTCAAAAAAGGGCATGTGGGGTGAACTGGGTAACCATAGGCTTGTTATCCTGTCATCAACCCCAGTCATAATTATGGGAAAGCTGATAGGAGATTAAGTTAATAAAGAATTAAAGGATGCCAGTTAACATGGTTTATGGAAAACTGATCTTGTCAAATGGATTTAATTCTTTGATGAGGTTACCAGTTTGGTGGAATAAAGGTAACTGCATAGATGTAATACTAAATCAAACACCTTACAAAATTGTTAGAACCACTCAACATTCTCATTCAGAAAGTAGCATTATACAGTATCAAAGCACAAGTTAAAAGGATTAAGCCCTGGCTAACTAACATACCTCAAAGTAGTTGTCAATGGGGCTCCTCACTGAAGTGGGGTGTTTCTAGGGGGATTCTGCAGGGATCGGTACTAGGCTGATGCTATTCAACATTTTCATCAGTGGTCTGGAAGTAATTAAAAAAATTGCAGATAACAAAGATTGGGGGAGTGGTAAATGATGAGGACTGGGCAGTCACACCGAGTGATCTGGATTGCTTGGTAAGCTGGGCCCACTGAAACAAAATGCACTTGAATACAGCCAAATGCAAATTATACATCTAGGATCGAGGAATGCAGGCCAGACCTACAGAATAGGGGACTGTATGGAAAGCAGTGGCACTGAAAAAGATTTAGGGGTCATAGTGGACAGGTAACTCAACACAAGCTCCCAGTGTGATAGTTGTATCCACTACAAACGGGAGTAGTGAGGTGATTTTTACTTCTGTATACAGCACTGGAGTACAATTCTGGGGTCTACATTTTAAAAAGGATGCTCAGTAATGGAGAGGGTGCAGAAGAGAGCCACAAAAATGATTCAAGGGCTGGAGTAAATGCTTTATGGTGAGCTCTTTAAGTGTCTCCATCTTGTTTACCTTAGCTGAAAGAAGATTGAGGTGACTTGATTACAGTGTGTAAGTACCTTCACGGGGAGACAATAGTGGGTACTAAAGGGCTCTTAAATCGAGCAGGGAAAGGCGGAACGAGAACCAATGGCTAGAAGCTAAGGCCCGACAAATTAGAATTAGAATTGGGACATGATTTTTTTTCAGTAAGGGTGATTAGCTGTTGAAACAAAGAACCAAGGGAAGTGGTAGATTCTCCATTTCTTGATGTCATCAAATCAAGACTGGATGCCTTTCTGAAGATATGCTTTAGCCAAGCAAGTTACTGGGATCAATATACTGATAATAGATGAAATGTAATGGTTCATGATAGACAGGTGGTTATCTAGAAGATGACATAACGATCCCTTCAGGCCTTAAACCTCTGTATAGCTACAAACCTTTAAGAGTGATTTCACCTTTATTGAATTCTCTCTTTTCAGGAGTCTATTTTGAAAAGGTATTAAAGAGTTCAGATACTTCCCTGTGGGTGAGGAACATTCAGATGTACTTGTCTGGGATTGTGGTGACTTTAGCTGGTGTTTACATGTCAGAAGGAGCTCAAGTTCTCGAGAGAGGATTTTTCTATGGCTACACATATTATGTTGGGTTTGTCATCCGTAAGTATCTTTCAATTCTGGTGCCCTGTCATGTTGATTCAAAACACTCTAATTCAGTCAAGACCAGGAGCCCTTAGGTGAGTGAGTTTGGAGAGGAAACATTTAGATTTCCTTATAAAAATCAAAGAACTGCTTTTTCAGCATATTAAGTAATGAATAGAACATCCATAATAGTTCTAGTCATGTCCTTTCTGCTCGATGCCATTTAGACAATCTATTTTGCTGTGTGTGGTTTTTAAAATTACAGGTTAGCAAGATCAGCTCATAGTACAAACAATCTATACACCATTACAGAGCTAAACAAATTATTTTTACACCAAGACTTTAATAATAAGAATGTCTTATTTGCTTCCCAGTGCTTGCCAGTGTTGGAGGCCTCTACACTTCTGTTGTTGTTAAATACACAGACAACATTATGAAAGGATTTTCTGCAGCAGCAGCCATTGTCCTTTCTACTGTTGCATCGGTGATGCTGTTTGGTTTACAGATCAGTAAGTTGCTTTTGGCTAATGTTTGTTTCCTCCTCCTGAGTAGGCTGGTTACAGTGCATGTTGTAATACTTTACAGTCTACTGTGGGGTTTTATTATTATTTTTTTTTACCTTGGCATGCAATTTTTAGGACTGACGTTGGCTAGTGCTCAAGCTGTGTTGTAGCATAATATTTCCTGGATACTACCGTCCTACGTGTCCTAGGAATACTATGCTTTGTGTTCTTGGAGGGGATTCAGATGTGCCCTCCCATCCCCCACTTGCTACTGAAAAAGGCTGAAGATCAAAACCTTTCATTTTCATATTCACCGGAAGCTGGAACTCTTTCATTTTAAGTCGCTCCGTTGTGTCAGTTTTTGATCCTGTGGCTAATGCAAAAATTAGTATTACTGTATCTCTGGCAGATGTTCTGAGTTGCTGACAGTAGGTAATAAAGGAATTACTACAATATTTTCATGCAGCGTTCACTAACTCTGAGCCAGTCCTAAGTTAAGTTCTCAATTATTTATGAAATAGCAATGCCAAGTCCACAGTAGTTGTTCTATAGAGTGCTGTAATAACTGTTACCCTCCTGTTTACACTCTGCCATGACCAGCAGGGGTGCGTCAGGCAAACCCCAGCGTAGTGGTTTAAGGACATATCTTACATCCTTCACTGCAGAGACAAGGTCATATCTTTTATTGGATGAGCTTCTGTTGGTGAGAGAGAGAAGCTTTCGAGCCACACAGAGCTCTTCTTCAGGTCAGCTCTGTGTGGCTCGAAAACTTCTCTCTCTCACCAACAGAAGCTGGTCCAATTAAAGATACGATCCTCACCCACCTTCTCTCGCTAATGTCCTGTGACCAACACAGCTACAACTACACTGCATCCTTCACTGCAGTCAGAATTCTGTCTAACATGACATTTGCCCAGCAGGAAGAGGCAGAGGGCAATGGTGGAAGAACTTCACAATGTGAGGGGTGGTATGACTTAATGAGGTGAAACTTGCAAGGGAACTTTGCATAAAGTGAAAAGCTTCCCAAGAGTTAGATCTAATGGAACAGTGCCCCAGGATGAGTGGTGGAAGCTTGACTGTCATTTTTAAAACTAGACTGGACAAAACACTAGAAAATGCACTGGCTGATCTAACTTCTGAGACAGAACCTCAGCTTTACTAATAGTACTCAAAAGTCAGTATAGATTTGGAAAAGCAAAATGTGCTAACACACTATTAGATTACAATTCCAGTTACAGAATATTTTTTGATTAGAGGCCAACTGTGAGTTTGTTTTGACCGCACTGAAGGAGTAGAATCCAGCAGTCATTAGGGAAGAACAAATACAGAACTGTAGGATGTCTGTTTCAGACTTTCTCCTCTGACCTTCACCATATGATTTACTGAAATGCTATGAAGTTTTGGGGGCTGGTAAATGATGAGTTTTCACTGTCAAAACATGATACTAATTCTACAAATTATTAGGATGACCGCTCACGTCTCCCTTAGAGTTGTAATTAAGGAGGATGTTGGAATAGTAGAATGTAACTTTCTCAGTTAAGTCTCCCACAAAAGTTTTATTTTTTTGTTTTCATTTGGAGCTGAGTGTTTAAACAATGTTTTGTTTCCTTCCAGCTGTAAGCTTTGCTCTTGGTGCTCTCCTTGTTTGTATTTCTATATACCTGTATGGATTACCTCGACAAGACACCACAAAAATCCAGCCATCGTTAGAGACAGTGAGTTCGAAAGAGAAACTTATTCATATGTGATGTTTGCCATAACAAAGGACAAGAGACACTGCAAAGGAAAGACTTGGGGGGGAAAAACCTGTTTTTAATTGGCCTTAAACTAGTCATGGAAAGACTTAACTTGGACAGAATAAAAGCAGCAGTTAATTCTGTAAGGAAGTGAAGGGTTTTCATTGGATGATACAGACTCTCCATTATTGCCAAGCTCCTGAAGAAGCTAGTTCATGTAAGGCATGTTCCTTTCATGTTGGACTGTGAGGAGCCCACCTACCAGGAATGAAGAACGAAGGAATTAAACCTTCTGTTGTATATAAAAGAGGGACATTCTCTCTGGCTGTATATTTGAAAGACTGTATTGTGCCATTTGTGGGCAGAAATGCTCAAAGGCTTCAGAAGCTCTATTAAAGGACATGTCATTGCCAAAGCTGCTCCTTGCACTCATTTGGCTCCAGAATTCTGAAAATGTTGGTCTGATTACCCTAATGTAGGGAAAGAAGAACCTTTCCTTTGACTAATAAGTGTATCATCTTGAATACCAACTGGTTGCTGAGCTCACACCCTCTTTAGGTAAATTAACTGTTACTAATAGGTAAGGCTACGATTATGTCATGGAATCTGTGACTTCCATTGACCTCTGTGACATTTTCTGCCCTGGGGCTAGAACTCCCAGTCAGCCCTGCCCTCGCAGCTCCCAACCTGGTGGGACCCCCAGCAGCTACCCAGCCCCGATGGGCGGCTGGCGGGACCCCGCGCACCTGCCCAGCCGCAGCAGGCACGCCCCACACCTGCCCAACTGCGGCCAGAGGACTCTGCAGCTACCAGCTGCCCCGGGCAAGGGGACCCCACAGCAGCCCAGGCCCCAGGGGCAGAGACACCCTGGAGCTCCCATGCACTGCAGCAGTGGGGGACCCGGGAGCCTCAGCAGCAGTGGGTGCTGAACCCACCTACCCCTTTTGTCAGGGATATTTTTAGTGAAAGTCAGGGACAGGTATGGGGCTGCTGTGAATTTTTATTTCCCGTGACCTGTCCTTAACTTTTACTAAAAATATCTGTAACAAAAACTTAGTCTTGCTAATAGGATGAATGTGAGCAAGAGTGGACTGTTGAAAGGAAAAACCTACTATCATAACTTCGTCTATATTGAGCATCCTTTAGTCACTAAGTACAATTGTTGCTTTCAGCCATAGTGGAACACCTCTTACAATGTACAAGTACATTTTTCATTGAGTAACTTTTAAAATGTGAAGATGTTTGTATCTTTTATAAAACTATTGTAAAATGTCCCATTTTTGTTAGGAGTAATTTGTGAAACTAGTTCACTGTGAGGGCACCACTAATGATGTAGGTCGGTGTTCTCATCACATCTCCGTATTGGTGTCAAGTCAGGACGTGTGGTTTTTGGTTCGAGGCTGATGCAGACTTTTTATCTATATTCCAAGTAGTTTTCTGTGCCATAGCACAGATTGAGCCGTTCTGCAGGCACAGCAGAGGGATGCATGTAAAACCTAGAAGCGTTTTCCTAAAGTTAGGTTCAACAAATGCCTGAGAGGGCAAAACTACTGCTGTAGTTGATCCTCAATTCTTTGGTAGGTATAGATCAATACAGCCCCTTTAGTCAATGCATTCGTAGAAAACATACACAGCAATTAATGGCTACAGGGCACTTTGTACCGTTTCATTTCTAGAAAACCAATGTTGGTACATTTATTCAGGTTAACTTTCATAACTGACTAAATTCTAGACTTGGCCATAGGTGATTAATGCTGCCGCTGTTTGAGAGCCTTAAAAGTCAAACATAGGAGGCTCGAGTCTAACTCACTCCACTTACAAAATAACTGTTGAAATTCTACTTCATTGGTTGCTTTGTCATGAAACAGCTTAAAGCGCAACCCATTACCCCCACCTTAAAGAGACATCAGCCTTTTGAAATCTGATCCACTGCAAAAAGGGTATTAAAAGCAGAAGGACCTGCCCCTCTTGTTTTTATTTTCACTGTGACCCTTTCCTATTCTTTAAAATTTGTCTCTAAGGTAAAGAAAACCCCCAAAAAACAAGAAGATAAATTTAACTTGACTATAGAGGGGAAAATAGCAAAACTGAATGTACACAAAGGACGTGATTTGGGTTTATTATGCACTGTGACACTCAGCAGGCCTGGAAAATCCCCTGCAACTAGGTGTTGTCACTGCTATTAGGGAAGACTAAGAAACCCAGCCAGGGGTGTCCAAAGGATAGAAGTCAGTATCCGGGCTCTGAGGCATAGGTGGGGTGGCCTGCAATGGTGGCAGCTGGGTGGTGGGGGCAAGGGGAGGGGGGTTGTCCTGGGCCCTGCAACCACTTAGGGACAGCTCTGCAGAGGTGCTCAGCCGCATGCCCAGCCTCCCTCTCCCCCCAATGGTGATCTGTTGCTGGCTGCTCCCAGCAGATGTGCCTGGGCTGCCATAGAAAGGACGGGTGTTCCCCACAGATTTCTTTGCTCCCCCATTTTTCTACAGTGGAGCCAAGAAATCTGCAGAAGGTATCAATTCTGCACCCCCCCTCGCTGGGCATAGGATTCCCCCAGGAGTATACACATTAAGGCATTGGTTAGCAGGGGAGCAGTACACTTGGTTAAGACAACATGATCAATGGAGGATAGAAAAGTAAATATTAGCTCATTTGTTCCTCTTCCTCATTCCCTCTGGTGCTTGTCTTTCAACACTTACGGAATGTAGTGACAATCGAGTTGACTCATAAAATTAGAACTTTTTCCTTTACCCGTCCCTCTGAGGTGAATTTAGCAGCCGTGCGCCTCCATCCATTTTAAGTTAGAGCGTTAAAAGCTACTCTGGCGGGGGGGGGGGGGCTGTACTTAGAATTAGTCTTCCAAGTACACAGTTGCTTGGATTTGATTCAAGAAACACAGACATAAATTCTGGCAAGGCCTCTTATTGCTAGTCATGAAATAGCAATAGGGTAATATGTTAGGCTCCCTTCCCTTCCACTATCGTATTGTTTTATGGCACATCTGCTCCAAGGTTGCAGCTTGTGCTCAGTGGTATTATCCTTAGATGATGATGTGGTACTCATGCTAATGTTTCTTCATCTAAAAAACAAAACAAAACCACTTCTCAGAGCCATCTTTTCCTTTGAAACTGGGGAGAAGTCTCCTGGGGGGGGCGAAAGGAGGTTTGGCAGCTGGTCCAGGCCATATAGTTGAAGTGGGAAAGATCATAAAGGCAATGTGAAATCCAGAACAGCCCGTAACCAAACCAGTTCGTGTGAACTGAATTGCAGCAGTAGATGAAGCATCTAGAGCTATTACACTATTAGGTTTAGATAAACTTCAATTTAATCACTAACAAGGGCTCAAGGTGGGTGGGAGAGTAAGTAATATTGAACTGTGAAACACGAGTGAAAAACTGAAGGGAGGACGTTTTTAGTGAGAGCAAGTGCAAGAGAAGGGACTCCAATGCTTGTGGACATGTGAGGATGAAACACTGAATCAGTCTCAAAGCAAAAGCACCCTGCCCCACCAAAAAATCCCTACCTGATACCTTGCTTATCCTCCACTAACAGAATCCCTGGATATAAATGAGAACTTGGGAGTTACAGAAGATGCCAATAAGGCCATATGTACATGGAGCTCTGTGCTGACCCAGGTGTATGAAAAGAAAAGGGGAGACATCTATCCAGTAACCGAAAGCTCTTTTACATGTAGAGAGGAAATGGAAGTACTAGGATTGTAGATCTTAAGTGGAGGAGAGCCTCTGTTCAAGGGGGTATACAGTTCAATGGCAATTCTCTTGGGAAAAGGACAAGTGCTCCAAGCTGTTGTACCTGTGCAAACATATGACCCTCCCTCATCAATAACAGGGATTACAGCCAACATTTTCAAATGGCTTGAAGCACTATCAAGGGTATAACATTATGAGTGGCAGTGAGACAGGGAAATGGACAACAGGGCTCTGTCCCATGAGAAGCTGTTAGTACACTGCCCTCACCTTGAGGCACAGGAGAACACCAAAGACCAGACTAGAAGAGAATTTGTAGGACTGAAGTAACAATGAGGGTCATAACAGTAGCTGGATTCTCATTAAAAACTTTTACTAAGAAGCTTAATTTACATTGCAAGAGGCTTTTTTGTTACATTTGGGTGACAGGCGTGATTCCAAGAAGTTTCATTCCATTAGCTAGAACAGAACGTGCAGCCTGGAAGAGGCGGAGTCTTGCCTGCAAAATAAAAGTAACAATCAACGTATGCAGTCCCTCCATCTGAATAACGGTTAATACTTACATGACCAAGGAGCATAGTCTCAAGGAAAGGGCTAGGAGGAAGCCTGTTAAAAATGAAGACAGCTATGTGTGTGTCATCTTTGTTTAAAAGGAGTCTGAGGATTACAGTTTGTCCAACACTATGAAGATACAAAGTGCCGAATATTAGTAGCAGCTCAAGGACTAGAGGAAGCCACTTTCATCCTCCACCACAATAGCACTGAGCAACTGATCTAAGGGTGAAAGTGGAGGAACTTATTCCCAATGTTGTAGAGACCATTCAAGCCAAAGTCAGACACAGGTCTCTAGACACATCCACCCTGGACTCCCAGACCGAGGGAACAAGACCCTGCTGCAGAAAGCCTAGCATAGGAACGAGCAGAGTGGAGAGCTGCCATGGTGGAACACAAGACGATTGGTCTGGTTCAGGGGGGGCCAACCTGTGGCTCCGGAACTGCATGTGGCTCTTCAGAGGTTAATATGCGGCTCCTTGCATAGACACTGACTCCAGGGCTGGAGCTACAGGCGCCAACTTTCCAATGTGCCGGGGGGTGCTCACTGCTAAAGCCCTGGCTGGATCTGAGCCACAGCAACGGTCAGAAAAACAAGGAGTTCCAAGCAGCACACAGGTAAGACACATTCACCTTGTGGTCACACTGGACCTTTGAGAAGCTGAGTATAGACATGTCCTCTCACCTTCCCATGATCATTTATTTGGCGGACAGCCTAGCATATTCATGTTTGGTTGCCGTAGCCGTGCTGGTCCCAGGATATTAGAGAGACAAGGTGGGTGAAGTAATATATTTTATTGCACCAACTTCTGTTGGAGAGACAGCTCTTGAGCTACACTGAGCTCTTCTTCAGGTCTGGTACTTCTTCAGGTACTCAGAAGGCCTGTCTACACTACAAATGTAAGTGGGGGGCTTTAAGCCTCCCACACTGCCCCTCTTCAGGCAGTGGAAATGGTGAGGACACGCACCACCGACAGGAGGAGGATAGCGTGGACATGAACCGCTGCAGTAATTACTGCAGTAGTTGTAAGATGACTTAACATAGGGTCAGCAGGGAGCCCACGGGAAGCCCTGGTACTGCCTGGAGGCTCCCAGCTCCCTGCCGCCAGGAGCCCGGCTGTTTCCCTGGGCTCTCCGCTCCCCACCGCAGCCAGACTCCCGGGGGAGAGCTCTGCACTCAGAGTCTGGGCAGCTCCTGGTGGGAAGCCAGAAGCCTTGGGGCAGTCACCGGACTCCCCCTAGGGAGCCGACTGGCTGGGAGCAGGTAGCCGAGCAGGTACATCCCGGCAGCTGCTGGGAGGCTCCTGGCTCCGTGTGGGGAGTCCAGCAGCTGCACCAAGGCTCAGAGCGGGGAGCATGGGCAGCAGCTGCGTTGGGAGCAGGTACCTGGGGGGCAGCCGGGTTCTAGCTGGAGCCCCCCACCTGCCCCAGTGACAATGTGGTTTTCTTGTCAATTTCATGGCTCCCAGCATGGAGCCGTGAAATTGACAAGAATGACAGCCAACAGCCGATGTAAGTAACGCAGTGTCTACAGGGACACTGCATCACCCTAACTACACTGACATAAGCCCTGTGCCTCATGGAGGTGGAGTTATTATGTCCGTGTAGTAGAGCACTTACACCTGCGGAAGCAAGGCTGTAGTGTGTACACTGGCATAATTACATTGATGTAAGCTGCCTTATGTTGACCTAACTGTAGTGTAGACCAAGCCAGAGTGTCACAGCAAAATACAAGGTGGAACAAATTTTTTAGCCTAAGTAATTAACACATATTCTAAGGGACCGGCAAGGTGAAGTGGCCTGTTAACACGCCTGCAGTCATAGGCCAAGAAAGGGGGTATAGTGAGTTACAGATTGTTGTAATAAACCATAAGTCCTGTGTCTTTATACAGTCTTTGATTTGCAGTGTTTAGCAAAGTTATGAATTCAAGCTCCCAGGCTTGTCTTTTGAAAGTATTGTGCAGGTTTTCTTTGAGGATGAGGACTGAGAGGCAGAGTGTTCTCCCATGGGTGATAGGGTATTTTTGGTTGAGTACCTTTCCCAGAGCTGAATAAGAGCTCAATGTAGGTCAAAAGCTGTCTCTTTCACCAACAGAAGTTGGTCCAATAAAAGATATTACCTCACCCATCTTGTCTTTAAGATAATACCTGGTTGTTCTATCTGTCCCATCCCCAACTGTAGATCAAAGAAACCCCAACTACTTGTTGATGGAAGTTTCTCCACCACCTTCCCAAACACAATGTTATCATCTGATGTACTTGAAAAATTACACAGTAAAGAATATTGATTTTTCTCAGCCCCAGTTCCTCCCTCCTCTACTGCTTCAGAATACTCAGTTTCTACCTGAAAGCCCAAATTTTTTAAGTCACTTATTGAACCTGGATTTATGGGTATGCATGTGTCTGCATACATCATCCACACTTCAAAGTCCCCCCAAACCTCTCACCCCCAATGGAGTGTAAGAGGAAATCTAGAATCAGACAGAGCTAAAATGAAGTCAGAAAGATTAAAAAAGTCTGCTTGCATATTCTATTGATGTGGCTTAAAAAAAAAAAAAAGCAGCAGCAAAACCACATCTCCAGTAGTGATACTTAATTGCACACAAATTAAAATGCTCTATGCTGGCAAGACTTGCATAGCTTTTCATGCCAATAAAGAATGTGCACTGGTATATGGCTAATAGGTTGGTGAGAACAATATCAAATGTCACTTTGAAGGAACCCCTGGCCCTGTAAAAGTTGCTGTTTTGTAAGGTGCGCAGAGAAGATATACTTGTCCTTTGCATTGTTGGACTTGTTCTCCAGTTCCCACAGGAGATGGAACAAGCTGCCAAAAGGCAGAAGTGTCTCTTCTTTGGTCATGTCCCACTTGCTCTGGGAATGAGCACTTTCAAAGCACAGCAATAGTAAGTGTTTGGGAGTGTGTGTTAGGAGACAAGGGGGAGGACCTAACTTTCACCACTCTTCAGAATTACAGGGAATCTGACCTCACTTCTATCAAAAAAGTTGTGCTTACTAAAAGGTGCATTAAAGTCAATGGAGCTTTACGCTCAACCATATGGAATATATTCTTTATAATCTTCTCACCGTTATTTTTCACAACAGAACACTGCAAAGCTCAACCCTGAAGAAAGAGTCATCATCAAAGGCAGATACGTAATTACTTTTCAAATCAGTACGAGAGAGAACAAAAGATGGTGTAATTAGAGTAGCATTTACTCAATAGTTAAGGGATCAGATCTCTCGCCCAAAGATTCACAGCCTTCTAATTTGCATCTAGGTGGAACTGCACATAGCAGTCGACAGCCTATGTTGGTAGAATAGCAGTATAGATGATTTGTATTGTGTAGGTGGAATTACGGAGAGGGGGTTCAGTCACCTCACATCTCTCTGTCCTCCCACTTACAGCTGAGGAAACCATCAGAAACTAACCAGAATGTTAAACACTCTCCGGAATATTAGGGAGAAGAAAATGAGATCGAAAGGGAACAATTGCTCTGAAGCAATTCCCTCTAAGTGGTGCTCACAGTCACATTGAAGAGGTCCAGAGAGAGCCCATGGCAGTCAGGGTGGGCTTGCAGCCATGAGTCCCTGCTCCTTCATTGGAAAAAAAAATAAAAAATAAAAAAAAAATAAAAAAGGGCAGTTCTGCAGCTCAGAACCAGCCTTGCGCCATCCCTACAGTTAGTGCTTCCAAGAGCGCCTCTTAGTTTCAACTGTTTGGAGAGTGAATAGGTGTGTCCTCCTAAGCAGTTGTTTGTCAGATAGACTATGTTTCTCTTAGGATACACAGCTCAGGTATACTGAATTATAGTCACACAGCAATAATACACAGTACCTGGGCTAGTTCAGGGGCACTGCCTTTCACAGGGAGCATTTTATGAGCCACAGCAGCAAGATGGCTGAAACAGAAAAGTGGATTAGAACCAGCAATTCCCTTAAGAAGAGCAGTTACATGGGCTGCAGAAAGCAGCAGAACTAGGAGATCCACCCCCAACTACCAGACTAAGACAATTTATAAGGGCCTTTGGGCAAACGGTCCTTTTCAGGACTGGATTATGAGTTTTATGTCTCACAGCTGCCTCATAAAAGAAGAAATTACTAGTTTGGCTTGCTGGTACTCATATGATTTTAGAAGTACATACTGGAAATATACAATAGGGACCAAAGGGTTATTTGGTCTGGGGTACTATAACATTTCCAAGGGACACTCACTCCTGTCTCAGTGATTACAAGTTTGATTTGTATCATCAAATTATTCTGCTTCAGTTATCCTCCTTTGTTTCTCCCTCTCCCCTCCTCCAAGAGAAGAGCCTGAGCCAAAACATTTAGATCTAGACCCAACCCTGTCCCATGTGCAAAGGGATGCAGATTTGGGGTTTTAGGTCTGTCCACAAGGGCTAGCTGCAGAGTTCCGATCTGGAACAGAGTACCCAGACGCCTGGAGGTTCTAGGTTTGTGTGTGCTGACTTGTGGATGTTACTGGAGTTCGAGACTAGTGAAACTGAGAATTAAAGCTGTTCAGCAATAGAAAATATTTCTTTCCTTACCTGAGTGTTAGGAGGTAGCTGACAATGTGCTTGGGCTGAAGATCTTCAGAGGATTTATACAGTACCTCATCGTATCTGGGGAGAAGGTAACGGACAGTTCAGAGCTCAGCTTGCAATCAGAAGAAAACTAACTAAAGTTCTTAAAACAGGAATAAAGAAAGTGACTGCAGCTGTTGGGAACAGCATCATCATAATACAGAAGTACATTTAAAACTTGCTGAATGAATACTGTAGATTTCAGAGCTCACAACAGGTGGTCAAAAACAAAGATAATAAATGGTTGCTCCTGGAATATTATGTTCTGCTTTAAATCTTATCACTCATTGTGAGCCATTATGAGAAGAAAAATCTACATTAAATGACCACTTGAGGCACTGTCATAAAGCAGTACCTTAAAGGATGTGGCCTTTTAATAAAGGGGACTCAGAATTTTCAACAGTTTAAAGGGACTCTCATAAAATTACAATTAGTAGATACAAACAAAAAAGTGTGTTTTCAAAATACTGAAATACAGCAGGCGAGATAAACAACAGTATTAAAACTCAAACATGTACAGAGCTGCAGAGATAAAATGTTCTCGAATAGTTCTGTTGAGTGTTCTCTCTGACAGGCTAGTAGGAATAATCCTGCACCTGACAGCTTTGATCTTCAAGCAGGGTCCCTCCAAAGCAGAACTATGAAAGAGGATCTCCTGCCACTCTACTCTTTGATAGATTTCCAAGCCCTCCCATCCCAATGTGCATTCTTACAAAACCAGAGCTTCCCTGGTAGCATTATCTCTTGTGGTCAAGTTACAGCAAAACTGGGGAGTGGACACAGCAGGGGAGGGGGGAAGGACTCAGCAATCAGGAGATGTCTTAGAGCAGGGGTCTCAAACTCAAATGACCTCGAGGGCCACATGAGGACTAGTACATTGGGCCGAGGGCCGCATTTACTGACACCTCCCCCCCGCCGCCCTCGGCCCCGCCCCCACTCCACCCCTTCCATGAGGCCCCGCCCCTGCCCCGCCTCTTCCCACCCCTTCCCTGCCCCCATTCCAACCCCTTCCCCAAAATCCCCACCCCAACTTTGCCCCCCTCCCTGCCCCCAGGGGGCACAGGAGGGATGTGGGGTGTGGCGGGGGCTCAGGGCAGGGAGTTGGGGTGAGGGGTGCAGGAGGGGGTCAGGGTGCAGGGTGCGGCAGGGGGCTCAGGGCAGGGGGTTGCGGTGCAGGAGGAGTGCGGTGGGGGTTCAGGGCAGGGGGTCAGGGTGCAGGGTGCAGCAGGGGGCTCAGAGCAGGGGGTC